>PDGT01000074.1:564563-584525 GCA_003671415.1 Megathymus violae
TTCAACATTAAAAAAGAGGAAATTTGAATAACTAAGAGTTTTTCTTATTGTAATTATGACGATGTGAGTATATCTTCACGCACTAGATCAGCGTGATAAATTGGAAGGTATAGTTGCAACTCGTTCATTGCAATGCAGTTCTGAGGGCGGGTTACTAGTGTAGGATATAACATATAATAATAATAATAATAATAACAATGACGATTAATTATTAAATATTTTTTAATTTCACTATAAGCGCATCAAATCAAAAAAAATATTATTTAACGTTATAAGTTTGGGTCAAGCATTGAATCGTTGCCACAAATCTTCGCGTTCAGAACGCGCAAACAATGGAGCATCAAGAAAACAATCTCAAACCGCGGCGATTGAATGGCCGCGTACATCTTCACCCCGAGCATTAAACAACCCTTTATCCACAGTAAAGATAAGTAAGAAATAAAGAGTCATCATATAATTTTCAAGCCAGCATTGTTCTTATTGGTCCATCAATCGCCGATATGCGTTGCGCGGTACCGAGGGTATCCGAGTATACGGCACGTCTAGATAAAATCGCGGCAGTCTCGCCGCCGTAACCGTGGCGTTATCTTGATCAAGGAGCTGGTAACTTCAGCCCGCGGGTCGTTCCATACAAATTGTATGGCATATCTACTACTTCTTTTGGGCATAGTTAACCTTATAGTTTTCTTGTACGATGCCCGGGCCGCTAATGGGGCCGATTCATCGCGTCAATGGTGTGAGAACGGCAAGATAGTACGTTTGATAGTACTCGCATTGTATCTCCTGCCATATTCGAGCGGATCGATTTGGGCTAGCTCATTGTCTTTAAATTATCGGGATCTCTAACACGCATTTAATTGCAATATAGCAACCTTACTGTACAGTTTCTGTGTATGTGTCTTTCTATCTATTTAAAAAAGTCTAATTTATGGTAAAGTCTCCCTCACTATATAGCTTTCTGGGTGTGTAACTACTAAAGGTTATGGTGGGTAAAATTAGACACCTGCAGAACAGACACACAGAACCAGTCTCCGTATGAGTACCAGGTACCTTTTAGAAATGTATGTTCTGATTAAGATCAAAACTTGCAAAAATCCCACTGCTGTGAAATAACCAAAAATATAGGGGTTAAGGACACAAGTACATAGACTGGTCAAGAACCTTCGTAGTTGAGTCTTCACAGTTACATATAAGGTGTAGATATATTACTGCGGAGTCTCAAGTATGAAGGTTTTAAGACCCTATCCTTTTTCTAAGCTAGTGATAATTGATTACAAAGGTGCACACAACTCTGAAAACCGTAGTTAGGTGAATGATTAAATCATTCGAGGTTCGAGTTAATTGGCTGCCTGATATAAAAGTTATAAATAGCAATATTACAATTCGTCGCAATATACAATAGTAGCTTGTAAAACATTATTATTTATGAAACAGTGACAATTAATCTCTGAAGGCACACTCGGCACACTGATTGAACAGTGCAGGTTTCCTTAGTAGGATAAAGTAATGTTATGTTGTTCCACACGTAGGACAAGACAGCTGTCGCCGAACTGATGCTCATAAATATAAATAGGATTTATAAACCATTGATTATAATAAATGCATATGCTTATCGTTGCTGTGACCATATGCAGAAATGTATAAGAAGCGATGTAAAGGCGAGCGAAGGATGACAGGAGGTGTAGAATGGTCTGGGAATGGGGTGGCATGGGATTAAAAAAATACAGTTGAGTGTGGTGGTGTGGAGGAATACAGGTGGGTGTAGTAGCCTAGGGAGATGAGCGTTGTAGCCTAAGAGAGCGGGGAAGAATGGGCGGTTGGTGGGAACACGGCAGGAGTGGAATAGCGTGGGGAACATTGGTGGGAAATTGAAAGAATTAGGTTATTAAGGTTTAGGGAGAGTGGGGCAATGTGGCAATGTTAGGCCAACTAAAGAGGAATTTAATTTAATATATGCAGTTTAGGTAAAATAAAAAAGTTTTACTGATACATGTACAGGTTTTTTTAAATATATTCTTTAGTAAATACTCAATTAATAACATAAAACAAAGCCGCTGTATGTCTGAATGAATAATCTCAAAATCGACTGCACTTATTTCAATGCAATTTTTAGATGCCTATGTAGGTAATTACAGCGATTCATGAAGAACAAATACTTTATTTTATACTATGTAATAATTTTACAAGGTACCTGCAACCTGAGGGTACAATTAACATTACATTATAAATCTATATACAATAATATTTGACAGCCAAATGCTATTCTTGCAGTAATTCAGTATTTAAATTATAAATACTTAAGGACATACATTTGCTTTTAACACTCAGCACTCGGCATTGGAAAGTTATTAGAATACATAGAGAGAAACTTTGTTTCTAAAACATTCCAGCAATTCAGTCTACGTTAATTTATCTTTGATATTTATTTCCCATTCACTAATCCCATTAAATCCTACGTACCTATGGGCGCGCCGGCAACAGTGCGCCATCTTGTGACAAACTTGAGTACTCTTGAATTACTTTTAGTTTGGTTATTTAATTGTAACGAATAAAAATATTACTTAATAAGTAAATAAACAAATAAACTACTCAATAATTAAATTAATAAACAACAACAGGTTCAATTCCCCGCATACAAACCTTCATAAGACAAATCAATGATTGTTTGTGGATCTTGATTATTTATGCATTTGTGTATGTCTACATTATTTAAGTATTTTATAAGTTATTATGCGTAATATCATCTATTTTAACGCCAACCTTTTGATTGGTAATAACCGAAAATATTTGTACACCTCAATAGACATGTGCCAATTACCGTTAAGATTGTGAGCCCGACCGTCGTCAGCCGGTCTTTGTTTATTTGTCAGATTGTAATCTGTGCAACGAAATTTCGTTTGTCCGGTAATTCGATTGTGAATATAATCGGAGATCTAGATTTTGCAGGTAGCCATGCAACAGGTAGCTTTAAGTGGGTGAAAGGTAGGGCGACCCCGCGATATAGAGAGGGTAGGACCGCAATCCCGATTGCATTTTTTCTTTTAATTTTAATTTAGGTAAAATACAAAGTATATTAGAAATTAATATTAGTAGATTTCATGTTTTGGAAGTGTTTAAAAGTGGAAGCCTCTTAGTTTGAACGACGGTATTCCGCATACGTCGAGTTCAAATTCTGTACGTACCGCTAATTCTTAAATGAATTGTCACTCAATTTTGAAAGGAAATCGTGTTGAGAAACATTGTATACCTAAGCGTTTTGTATAATGCTCTCAAAGGTGCATTACAAATTTATGAAATGATATTCAAATTATATTATTTAGGAAAAAATGTTTTTATTTATCATCCACATTTGTTTCACAAACAAGTCTTTCGGTAGGGATTAAAAAGACTATTAATGCCTCATTATACCTTTGCCAATAATATCATATTTTGCTTTTAGACGCTCGGAGCAACTTCAACGTCTGTTTGATAAATTGGGAGCCAACTTAAATGTATTATACGACTCTAATTCTCTTTGTGTATTTTTTAAGAAAATCCCATGTAGGCATCACATAAGCGATTGGATAATTGGACTCACCCTATCCGTCGGAGAAATCCACTGAAAACCTAAACGCATGGTAGCACTAGTGAAAGGTATCATTGTGGTGTCACAAGGCGACCAGCGCTTTATATAAGCCTGTAAATAGATGGTGAAATAACACCTGAACCCTATTATTATAATAATATCTCGGGTTCAACTTGCCAATGTAAAATGTTTATCGCATACTAACCAACCCTAATTATAACTAGGCTTTATTTCTGTTTGACAAAGATTAAAAAGATTATTTAACGTTTATCGTATTACTTTTTTTTATGTTAATAGCCGACAAACGAGCAGACGACCTGATGGCAAGTGGTCACCGTCGCCCATGGACATCAGCAAGACCAAAGGTATCACTGATGTGTTGCCGTTCAGGAAATGAGAAGAAAGAAAGTATTATTTACATATTACTGTATTGTGTCGAGTTTTACTACAGCACTAAGAAAATATATATATACATTTAATGTATTACGTCTTACCGTTAGTTGTGACTATGGCCAAATTGTCCCGTTGGGAATTTCCTGAAACAAAACAATAACAATAATATGCATTATATTTTAACATAATTATATTATTCACACATCATTTATTTAATTAATAATCTACAACAAATATAACACAAGATATAATAATCTCTCTTAAAATCGTACCAAATTACGTGCAGAAGTTAAAATTACTGAGTTTGTTGTAAAATTTGTTTTACAGCGTATAGTAACCAAAAGTTACAGTATATTTACATATTGGTGTTTATCTGCTGCATTATGTACTATAGACTTGGGATGTTATGGATATAAAATTGCACATCTGGATACGGATGGATACGGATATATAAATAGTATTTTACTAGTTTCGGTTACGGTTAAGGATATGACAATCGGATAATTTCGATTACGGACTTTAGATGACTTACGACTTGGAAAAAAGAATTATGTATTTACCAAGTATGAGTTTGTTTCTAGGTCTCATGTGGCATTATTATAATCACAGAAAAATCAATATACCTTTAAAAAGTTAATAGTAAAAAGTGTCTGAAATGAGAACAACGCAGTTAATGTATCGGATAGGTCAGCGTAAACTAGTCATAACGTGCTTTATTTAGACTCTGTCCCTATCCGAAACTTATTTATAGGATACGGTTACGGTGCCAGATATATTTTTATTTCGGATATCTGACAGTTTCGATCACGGTTACCGAGCTCCATAACATCCCTGCTATAGATGATTAATTATATAAAAATATTTTTATTAATTTATTGATCTTAAAGTTGTACTACGCAGGATAGATATAATAAGGGAATATTCAGACTGTAAACTTTTTTAAACACCATTTGTTTAGCAAATAAATGCCTACAGATTGATTGAAATCTCCATTCGTTCTCGTTCGAACACTCAATTTTCGATTTGATACGACTCGATAGTCTAGTGGTGTGAACTTCAATCTTACAACCGGGGTTACGTGCGTATCATTTATTTTGGTGAAGGATATTTGAGAGTTGTTCGTAATGTTTTCAAGGCTGTGCGAAGGCAGCCAATCGGCATCTGGCCACGATGAAGTTCTAAGGGCTTTACGTTTCACTAGAGAGTGAGAATAGACCGAGCCCAACAGTGGGGCTGTTCTGAGCTGCGATGGTATTGATGACGATGATAAGTAGGGGACAAAACCCGGACCTGGAGAGGATGGTATCTATGCCAGACAATTGATCAAAAATATAAAATATTCCAAAGAATATTTGGAATATTTATTACGATTAACCATGTATTTTTAGTAGTTGACTTAAAAATACTTATTGGTGATTCACGTTTACCTCTAGTTAGTAATTCCAGTAACTTGCTCGAAAAATGAAACTCCGTCGAAAACATCACAAAAAACTATAAACTTAACATTACCACAGATTAATTATTGCACGTTTACATGGAAAGTTTTATTTGATAGATCACTAATTAATTAAATCGGAACTACTTTCACAGGTCACACACGATTCGCAGTAAAACAGGTTGCGAAAAAAATATTCAAATTTCGAATTATTCTGATCGTTACAGAGAAACTGTAACTAACGCACTTTTGAACGAAGTATTCGAACTGATCCGTATTCCTAATTCGAATTGTTTGCATGTTATCGTGTCACAAATAATGCTTTTTGAAACATCGGTGGAGGCCGATTGTCGCGAACTGGTTAATTATGCCGTCGCGTCCCGATTCATTAGTTCATTGGAAGCACAGAGCCGAAGCTGTTTTATTTTTTAAATATATAAAAATAATCGTGACATACATCTACGATCATATCCTAAAATTGGAAACAAGGTAACAATCATTAAAATAGTAACATTAAAAATAAAAAGTAAATCGAGTCAAAAATAATTCAAATTAATATAATAATATAATTTTAATAATATATTTTTTAATAATTATAATTTTAATGTTAATCGATAACTATACCATCGTCGTAGTTAGGCAACGTCGCCCACGCACATCTTATACACTGAAGATTTTAACGCTCATAAAGGTAGTAGAGGCCCGCTTGTTATGTGACTCTTCAATATTGCAACCAAAAATGCAAAAATATTTCAAAAATGATTTTAGAATGATCGTACCAGCTGTAAGATTACGAAGGATCCTTACCACCACTCATTAGTAAGTACTACCGGGATTTTCCCCGTTGTCAGAGCTCTAAGTGAAAAGATTGACGACAGGGCACCATTTATTGCTTAAGCAAGATCAACTGGGAGCAGGGTAGGTTAGATATAGTTGATAGTATACGGCGTTATTTTGCGGAAATTCATTGTTATTAAATTAGTATTAATTTAATAGGGAAGGTTACCTAAGATTAGGGACGGATTGGGTCCAATTCGGTGGTGTACATTTTCACATATAAAAGTCATTGCATACTTATAAGAATGTTTAAACGTTATTTTTTCTAAGACTTGTTTTGTACCATCACTGTATAGTACAAAAGAATAAAGATATAAGTACCTACTTTACAAAAGAAAATACTAAAAAAATTACTGCGACAAAACAATACAGTAAGTATAGTTATTTTAACGACGGCAGGAAACTATAAGTATCACTTGAACCATTGAAAGCCACGAACAATCCGCTTAATGTCGCCAGCAAGCATTTTAAGTATTTTATTCACACCTCCTTTCATGTAAACGCCGAGTACGGCCCATTGCTCGCCTCCAGAGGTCAGGGTTGCCGACGCTCGTCTTTTGACCCCCGTATATCCGTCTCTCACTCACATTACATAAAAACATACATTTATCGCACTCGCACAGGCCGCGACACTTTGCTTGACTTTTAACCCTTCACGTCACTGTAATTCTTGTCCTGTTCTTTGGCACAACAACGTGTATAATCTTGTTTCATTCTCACGGGTTATGACATATCGGGCGCCTTATGACCCAAACATCAGCGATCGCACCGTCCTCTTCCGTCACGTCGTTTTAACAATAAGCTGTCCTTGTCGCACATGTCACGACCCTTACGAATAGTCACTTGAATAGATTAGGTGTTTTCGACGAGTGTGAGTTCAATATTTATTGATAGCCAGTTCGTTGGCATTTCAAATGCATGTACATGGATTAATATTTAAATTAAGGGGATGTCTTGAAATTTAATTAATTAATTTTATATCAAATATTATTAGCTATTCTACGACGTAACTTTTAATTTTCATTATAAATTGTCTTGTTTTTTAAATCGTTGAGTACAAAATATCAGACGGGCCATATAGTGGTAAGCAGTCACTCCCTCCCATACACGTCCATAATAACAAAATAAAGAAGAAATATAATAAGTAAGCTAACAACAAGGAGACCGTGGAAGTTAAAACCTATATCATACACGAATACCGCCGGGGTTAAACTAGGAAGTCCAGCAAACTCCTACTCTCTTATATCCATTGAACATACTCCTAAATTGGGCGTTATTGTATTGTAAAAAACAAAACATTACAAATTCATACTTTGCTATATCATCATTATATATTGTAATTTGCACGGTAACATCATTTATATTGACAAACAGACATTGTTATGTCGCCCTTTTAACTCCCTTTGAACTTGTAATCTCAGTTGACGTGCTAAGTCTAATAATCATTTTCACATTATCGTTCATTCAATCTTATTTTTTACCAAACATGTGAGTGTTAACTTTACTCGTTTTCTATTATTTTTGGTCGATGCATACATTCACAAACAGATTGTTAATAATTTTAAGATGTGCTCTTTCAGTTGCAATATTTTTACAAGATTTTACTGGATTGCTTGGGATTCAATAAAAAAAGTATGTTCATTGACTTAACGTGCCACAATTAAACGTAAATAATAATGCAAATCACTGACAAACTCAATAAAAAGATTTTACCATGAAGCAAATCAATGAAACAAATAAATTAATTTTACCTAAATTTAAATATAATATAATTAAAGACAGCAACAAGTATTTTAGTGTTGTGGCTTGAAGATAAGATAACTTAAACATAATTGTTGCTGCCTCAGACCTAAAAAAATTTGCTGTGCACAAACATTAACAAAAAAATATATATATTTTATAAACATAGGTTCGCCCATTGATATATTTAAAATAAGTGATACAAGATACACACGTATATAATATTCACAATAATGTACGCAATATTTCAATAAAAACAAAACTACGCAACCACCTCACTGCCAACCCTAGTTGAAAAGTCAGACCAGAGGTTAACAATTTGGTGCTCGCTCAAGTGATCCGCCACGAGTGTCGGGTAATAGGGAAATAGGAGATTTAATAACACAGATAGCCGCAGCGGCGACAACCACCGTTCAATAGGAATGGCCAGGGGTTAACAAGGCGGTGCCCGCGGCGATCCGTCGTCCGCCGACGCCGCCGCGCGCCGCACTCTAGCGATCGCGTGCCTTGAACGTGTCTCTAATGAATTGTAACGCCGTTTCTGACTTCGCATACTGTTAGTAATGGGGTGTGCTGAAATATAGGAAATTACGTACAGTTTGGGTCGCTTACGCATGCGCTACAAGACTGTCATAATTGTTTATATAAAAAGTGTAAAGTTTTGGGTACTTCATAACTGTAAAAAGCCTTCAGGAGGAGACATCACACGCTTTCGACGCCTTCAATAAACTTCAAAGAGCCATCCCTTGTTCTACAAGTTTGATTGGTAATCAAACTCCTGAGCTGCTCGCTCCAATACCTCCTCTCATAGTTCTATCGTAAAACATTATTCAATAGTCGATCTAGTGTCATAAAAGAATGAAATGAAGAAATGAAAATGAAGTCTTTAAACATTTTAATTAAACTCCCACCTATGATTATGGAGAGGTAAAAAACAGCCGTGTATATTTGAAACAGTTTATAAATGATTGACATCAATAGAGCAGGTGACCGTATCATAAATGTATAATAATAATATATATAATAAAGGAAAATAATATATAATAGTAATACATAATGTCATATAAAGAGTCTTCAAACGAAGAGTGAATAGAAGTACCTATGTATATAAGTTATTGCGCTCAACATCTTACACATCACCACTTACCATCAACTTGGATTATTGTCAAGCATTAACTTATACTATTAAAAAATAATAGTTGTACAACAAAATTCACTACGGAAACAGCATAGTGTGAAACTTACGGTAATGGTGTAATTCAGACTATACAATTACGGTAACTTACCGTAATTATGTAATTTAAGCATCGACAGCCCCGTGGTTCGAACATCAGTCTGCCGCAGTAGAAACTCGAGTTAGGATTCTGCACGCACCTCTGATTTTTCAAATTGTGTGCGTGTTACGAATTAATTATCACGTGTTTCAGAGAAAGAAAACATCGTAAAAAAATCTGAATACGTGAGAGTTCTGAATAATGTTGTGCCAATCCGCACATGGCCTGCGTGGCGGACCCCTGGTGGCCTTGACCCCTCTCATTGTGAGAGTAGACCCGACTCCAGCAGTGTCACAACTGACTTATAATCATGTGAGGTCTAGTGATTTAATGACAGACAAGAATTCATCCCCGCTTTGAGAAACATACTGGTTAAGTTTATAAATTAAACAAATTAGACAAAATTAAAAAAAAAAAATGTGTCGGCGTCTGTCTCGATAACAAAGCTATCTACGTTTGTATTTCTTCAAAATGTATTTGACTTAAAGATTCGACGTTGGTACAGTTCATTATTGACTAGTTACCACTCTCCAGTACTATCCTCTACCCTTTTCCCTCTTTTTTATCAGTCGTATTATAATTTTTCCCGACGACACTTAAACCTTTCTCACGAATTAATATATCGTTCTGTGAGTTAGAAATACCTGTATTAATATATAACTTTTCATTTAAGACCGGATTGAAATAAACCCTAAAATTTAAGTGATACTTACTGCATTAGCGAAAACCATAACGAAATTGTTAGAATTTGTTTTGAGTTTGAATTGAAACAATTACGAAATGCAGCCGTTTCTGAGATTAGCGCGCACAAACATACAGACAAACATACAAAAAACTAACAACTAATGTTTTGGGTTCTCTTGCATTAATAAAGGCCCCTAATAATACTTTTTCTCAAATATCCTTCATGTAAAAATAGCGATCACTTACAATTATTACATGTAAAAATCAGATTCATATCTACATATACAAATATTCCGCAACTAGTATTGAATTCGTTTACGATACCAACGAACTCTTGGAAAACTGTATCAGTGTCCAGACACCTGCACTCACACACACACACAGCACTACATCGGCCTCGTGTGTTTTTCTAGCAGCTGACCTGCGGCGAACGAGAGCGGTTCGAACTCCATCTAAGTACAAAGAGCTACGAAGTCAACAATACTGAATTTCAACTAAGAAAACCTATTTGTATTTATTTTTAGTTTACTGCAGGATCTAAAAACATTCATTCATGAATGAAGCGATTATATTACTTTCTAAGTTTCGGGGAGTCGTCGGCCCAATTAAATTTTAACCGTGACTTCTCTACCTGTCAAAGTCACTCTTTTTATGTAAGTAGTTTACAAACGATCAGACGAACCACCTGCATAGGTGGTCACCGTCGACCATTGACTTCAATATCACCAAAGGCATCACTGAAATGTTGTCGACTGAAAAGGAAGCAGGGAATCAGTATTATTACTGGCTCTCCAAAACTGCGACCAAAACACGTATGGAACTTTTGTCTATCGATTTTAGAAGATGGGTGGTAGCCAACCATTCGGACATAATACCCTACCACTATGTAAATGAGGTCGGTATTATAGTAGGTGGTGCAGAGCTCAGCGACTTTTTAGAGGAAGAACCGTTCGCTACAGCCTCGTACGCTGTTCAGCAGGATGCACCACGGGCAGGGGACTGAAATTAAGGATGGATGGAGCCCCTTACACCCCAAAACATCCGCTACCTCCTTTCTACTTTTGAAAAACTTAAAAAGTGTGACAAGTCAACTGGGATTTTTTAAATGTTAGTTTCATTTGTCGTGTTTCAATAGTCGTTGAGTTGAAAACTGTGGATTAATGTAATACAGATTCTTGTTACTCATAAGCTTTTTAGACAGTTTGTGATTGCTTCTATGATGAGAGGGAAACCTTATCATTTTTTGGTTGCTGAATATCCTGTTCCTTCATATTAAAAAACCGTTATACTTGGTGGTATGTGAAGACAATATTTGATTATTTAATGTGCCGCATCCAAGGCGATTCACGTCGTACCACGTGGGGAAGAAAGCGCGATGTTTGGCGTCGGCGCGTGCGCACCCGTGTTTTTGCAGCGATGAATATTTATCGACGGCTCTGACCATTAGCGGTTCTCGCCACTCGCCAGGTAGGATCGCTGGACTGATGCTCTCATATCGTATTCGTAGTACTGTTTGCTGACGATATTCGTTAGAGCAGTATTATATTGGCTTCAGTGTATTTATACTGGTGATCTCAGTTTAAGTCTGATGATAATTCGTTGCCAAGTTTTAATGCCTTGCAGACCTGCTGACCACAGAATAATTGTGGACGACTAAATATTTTATATAAATATTGTTATTATAAATGTTACAGGTAGTAAATAAGGGCCTCGGTGAAAGCAATAGTATGGTTAGTATTGAACTGCGCTATATTTAATTTATGTACCAAAAAAAAGGAACAAAAACTGTTATTGTCTGTTTTACTGTTTCAGATAACTAAATTAATAAAAAATTCAATCGAACATGATTAAGATCAATACTAAACGTATATATGTATATGTAACCGTTGACATCACCGTTTATCGAGTATCGTGATCTAAACTTAACCCAAAAACACAGGTGGCAGATGGAACAGCTATCAATTTGCAATAATAATACTGCAAGAGCAAGTATTATTGAGTGAATTATTTCTCAGGTTTTCTCTTTTTAAGCGACTTCAAAAAAGAAGGAGGTTCTCAGTTTGTTTGTATTTTTTTATGTTTTTTAACTCAGAACTCCGTCAGATGGTATGATTTCCGTATGATCTCTCTTAAATTAGAAGAGAAAAATACCTCCTGTTAGGGTAAAAATAATAGATGAAGCCAAGAAATTAACCTTCTTCAAATTTTAGGCTGTTATTTATAATAAAATATTTACTTGTTTTTTACTTATTCGTGTGTTGTAGCTCGAAATTTGAATATAAAAAACGTATTCATAAGTCAAAATAAATCGAAACTAACTCCAACGATTCTGCGCATAGAGGTATCTCTATCCACGTAGCGCGGTACTTTCTTTTCCAGGTACAAATTACAAGTAGCACTAAAACGCATACCAGTTACATGGATAAGGCCGCACATTATTTACAGGTAATGCCGGGGTATGGAAACAAGCGCCCCTTTCCGTTCTCTATGTACTAACTAATTAATATTGGCTACGTGAGATACGGGTAATCTTAGCTTAGTTGTTCAAAATTGAAAATAATTGCATTCCGAATTTCTTTTCGAATTTATATTGTTTTATTTTTGCTTCAGTAATAATCAAGGTTTAAAGTTAAATCCTGGAATATCCACATAATATTGTGTTTAAATAACACATGAAATCTACTTAGATAATCTTATTATCAACATAAAACTTATACCATAGCGCAAAGACTTGTGTTGAATTTGAACGCGGACATTACTTGGATAATAACCCGTTGCAAAAACTGAAGAACCACGGATGAAACAAAAATGGAACTTTTGATACTTTGGATAACCTTTCACCACCCTCGCTCCTCCCACCAAACCGCACTAGAATAAAATTATGGAGTAAATACGTTCGAGGCCTCCTCAGTTATTAAAAGAGACCCATTCTGATACATTTTGAATGAAACTAAGTGAAGATTTAAAGTGTAAATTAAAAAAAAAAACCAACAAAGTATTATCACACACGTGACACTAATTACATTCATAGTAAAATGAATTTAAAATGTGAACGTGTCGAAGAATTTATTGCTTAAACAAAAACTATAACTTTACATTTCTGCTAATAACAGGGGAACGCGCGCCGGAGTTTTTCTTTTTCTAACATATTAATGTGCAGCTCGTGCCAGTTATTAGCTAGTCGCATTCGGAAGCGTGTACTTTCTTACAGATACGGCCAACCTCCAAATTGTAAATCATTCCTGAGTCATAAAAGCGCGACTTTGATCCCTATAAACAATCGCGTATGGTAGAAAATGGCTTGCACTAGTTTGGTACCGTCGTTGCAAACTTGCGAGGCGAAGATACACGACTCGGTTCTAGTTTTTGCCGTGCATCCGGTGCGGGTAATAATTATAGGCTTCTATGGCTGGAGGCAGATAGCTCCGATGGGTGTATCCGCTCATTTTTTGAACGTTGATTTTTCCTGCACAGAAGTCGTCGTTTCGGTTTCGCTAGCCGCTGTGGTTGATACAGAAAGTTATGTTGCTCGAATTTGATCTTTATTAACTTTAGATTAAACATGGTGTATCAATATATCTGGGTTTTAATACACTTCAGATATATGTTACGGTATTTTTATTCCATCATTTTATCGGATCAAGTTCTAACATATTAATTCTAACTTTTGCCAAGGGGAAAGGAAATGTTTAAGACTGATAGCTTCTCTTGAGAAGGTGCCGTGTTAAATTAGATTCCAACCTCGCTTGCTGAAGTGATGAACAAGTTCAAATTAAGAAATAATGCTTGTTAAAACCTACGTTGAATAACAATTCGTCAATTCAATTCTAAAAAAATCCCTCAAATTATTTTGCGGGGCCACGCATACAATCTTCTCGGAGCAGTAAAGGTAGTCTAAGATACGATGCTGAGCGCTCACGACACCTGCACTAATAATCAAATAATTGTTAATCTTAACCTACGTCCTCCGTGACACAAACTCATAATTACCTCCGGTTCATGGCACATAAATCACATTATTTGAAACGGTTCACTCATTTTCAAGACTCCATAATATTTAGTAAACCTTTCCTTATTATTTGGAGTAACCATCCATGAGGGTACAAAGCAATAATTGCTACCATATTGTCCCCTGACATTTCTTGACCAGCGACCGCTGGTCAAATCATAGGTTTACTTTTACCAAGCAAATTATAGGTTCGTTTCTTATTCGGAATACAATATACAACTAAGTTGCGTATGCGCAAATGTTAGTCTGCGAACGACTTAGTGCCTTATACAGTAACATTTAGGAATCTAAGTACACTGTAGATTTTGTACAGGTTATGGATTACAGTGACAGTAGAAATAAAACGCGACTCTGTCCCGTCATATCTCACTCGGCCACTTCCGCTGTCATTCACGGCGAGTGGTCACCTTAAGTATTATTGAGCTTCAGTTCAATATACGGCCAGTTTCATTTAAGGTCAAAGTTACCATTACAAAAGGGCCATATACCCTAATATCAGTCGAAGCTATAAACCCACATTACAGTAGCACTGAAAAGTCCCTTTATTAGCAAAGCGTAGCAGCATAAATATATGTAACGAACGTCAAGGGGTAAGTTATTAAATAAACTGAAGTTGTAGTTACCAAGCGTCAAGGCCGAATGCTTCTGGCACGCGGCACACCGCTTTGCTTGTCTTCCGTGACCATTAGAACAGTTTACGAGTAATAGCATTTTCACATACTTTGAAAGTGTTTTTGACGTGAAAAATTCTACAGGCGCATGGGACGATTTTTGGTAGGACAGAATCTTATGGGTTCGCGTCAGCACCATGCTAATGTTTAAGGTATATTTGTATAAGGTATATGAGATGTAAAAAAATCTCATTAAAAATAATATAAGCATATATTAGTTATTATTTTAATTAACTTATATGTATGTCTTTTTTATTGTTATTACGAAGGACAGAGATCCTCAAAAGATATCCGACGTTTGTGACAAAGCTTGCGTGTTATGTGGGATTACTATCCATTAAACCACTTCTGGATTTCGTGGGAATCCGCTGGGTTTTCTTTATTTAGCGGAAGAATTCCACTTGTTAGCAGGATAACGCGAAGTTGGCGTGGAACCGATAACCGATAAGTGATGAGAAGGTCCATCCGTGAAAGCTACGAAAAGCCTTTTTATAATATCAATCGACTACTGACCAGACTATTTATTGGTCGGTAGGTTCTCGTCTGGTTGTCCCTGTAGCCCGGGACCAGAATAGGGCTACAGTATGCCCTGCCTGTCGTAAGAGGCGACTAAAAGGGGGCTTCCGCGGTCGTGGGCGGCTAGGGTGGGAACCCGAACCGTCCAGCCAACGACCCCGGGAGGGACGTCCGTATGCGTGGCCGCACATCGGTGTAACACCAGGAAGCAAGGGGTGTAGTTCGTCACCCCGAGCAGAAGCCGGCGGGGCACGCGCTCAAAGAACTCCGGTTGTGTTCCGTTGGAGATCCCGGAGTCCTATCACAGCGCCGAGGAAGGCCACTGGGGGGGTTTTAGTGCGGTAAAAATCCACATACCCCGGCGTCGCTCCCACAGCACCGGGTACCTTTTGAAGGTTTCCCCCTCGTCAACAAAAAAAAAAGGTTCTCGTCTGGTGTTAGGGTCCTTTTATCTTTTTGGCTTACTACCACCTTGCATCTAGGATTAACTGTGCAATATTTTTCATGATAGTTGCAGCGTCAGATAGCCAGCAATAATTCATGAGGATGTTTCTCGCTTCCATTTTGGCCACTGGTTGCCACTTGTGTTAAGTATGAGCATAGGCGGCGGTGGCTTACAATCAAGTGGCCCGTCTGCCCACTTTTGACTTAACGAAAAAAAAACCTTAACAAAACCCGATTGCCGATTTAAAAAAAAAACAAAATCAAATGGTACAAGCAAATTCTCTGACCATAAAGTTGGCAATTCCATTCAAATGCAATTTGTGTAATAGAAGGTGTGCCTACCGTAACTCATTACCTGGTCGCGTTTTCCCGCCTAAAAGTACAAGATGGTGTCATGGGAGACCGCGCTTTGGGCCCATGAGACCATAAACCACGATCGGATACGTGTAATGAAGTCGTACCCGTTTACACTGAAGTGATTTTTATTCTTCTACGGCTATATTATCTATGGGAACAAATTTCAAATCGAAGATTCGCGGCTTTCATAACCCCTACATACCTATATGACATCATGGATATAGTTATGTCTTCGACATTCGTTTCATTTCATTCAACATGTTTGGAATTCGCATATCTCTCGTACGGGTGATCTGAGTTAAAATCCTACATGCAAATTTTTCAGCTCAATATTATAAATTAATTAATTACTATTTATTTTTGTGGAAAAAACATCTTAAAGCTACTTATCTACAAGTTGTCAACAATATACTTGAAAGTGTGTACAGACTGCTAATGTCCACAAGGTCAGCGTGGTAGAATATTACTTGAAATCTACCAAATGTGACAATTATGATTGATATTCGCCAAATCTTATCTTTTCATCGTGCAGTTCCATATAATAGACTAGGGATGTTATGGATATGAAATTTCGGTTCCGGATATGGGTACCGATATATGAATAATATTATACCGATTTCGATTACGGTTACGGATATGAAATTATTTCGGATTATCAGATTCTTTCGGATAATTTCTGTTACAGATATAAGATGATTTACAACTAGGAAAATATATAATGTATTTACAGACATGACTTTGTTTCTAGGTATTATATGGTATTATAATCACATAAAAACAAATTAAATAATAAAAACCGAACAAAATGAGAATGACGCGGCTAATGTAATGGTTCGGCAAACGTGAACCAGTCATAACAAGCTTTATTTAGACTATGCTTCTACCCGAAATCATCCGAAACTTTTTTATCGAATTCGCTTACGGGTTCGGAAATATTTTTATTTCGGATACCCGATAGTTTCGGTTACGGCTACGAAGCTCCATAGCATCCCTGTAACAGACATGTCAGTTTTGTGGATAAACATTTCCAGTGACACGTTGTTTACGACGCACTCATATTTGCAAACAGTCGAACCACGCTTGAGAACACAAGACAGGCGTATTCTCACGCGTAGAGGGTCAGGAACGGTGTTCAATGCTGCCGACACTGCCGAGCGCAGGAAAACATTCGCGGTATCGGTTACAAATTACAAGGAGGGATCTAGTACGTTGTAGATTCACTTCTTCAGCAGATCTTGTGTTGTCTTGACACGTACAAGTGTGAAATTCGCGTCACATTTGAAAGGTCTTAAATGTATATGTAATCGTACATATTACAGTTGTAAAAAAAATATTTTTATTACTTTTATTATTTTTAACATTTATAATTATAAATGAAAATGTACTTTATCATTGTAATTTTCTAAAAACAGAGACTACTCGTCTCAAATCAAAATCTTCACTAAGGATTAATAAATCGACCGATCTGTAAATAAAAAAAATCGGATCCAATGGAAATCGCTCATTTTTCTGTTCCAGTGACTTATGCACAATATGCACGTAGAAATTATGAGGTAATTACCGTGAAATACTGCAATTTGAATTGTCCCAGCCAAGGAACTTGTTGGCTGGTCACTTTGTATGTTCTACCTTTTATTGTTCTTTGAACAGTATGTACTTTATCAATAAATATGGAACCTTATTAAGCATACAGGTGTGATATCAGTCATATGAAACGTAAATATTACAGCAGGTATGAAAAAGGAGTTTCACGCACTGCTACTTAAATCCTTTGGGTATCCATTGGGTAGGGTACTGTTATTAGAACACATTTTTTTTGGTAATGTGACTGTCTTGCAATAAATGTTGAAATGTTATTATTATCAATAGTACGCTGATTGAATTAGTCTGTGTCTTGGTTTTTATTATGTTTTACAGTTCTCTCTCACTTCTTATTTAAAGTAGAAATGTTTTTATGTTTGTTATTTGTTAAAATTGTAAAATAACAGAAATTAAAGAATATATGCAGTCTAATCATTGGACTCTAACTACGCATATTTTTTTATCTCAGCTGATCTTGTACATACCAGCGTTTTTTAGGCACCTGATCATGCAAAAGTATAAAACCTTAAACAAAATAAGAATAGGAAACCACTGAGTCAAATTCTCTCACGTGCCAATTACATATGGCCACATGCCGTTCTACACACAACACAAATTGCGAATATCGCTCACGTCATTGTAGATAAACGGTGAAAGAAAATTGCCCACGAACCGCTTCGTATTGTGACACTCTGCACTGGTACTGACTTGTGACACTCTTTTAGATTGATATGTGATACTATTATAATATAATATTTTACTGAGTCGACAAAAATATTATTCTTCTTCTTCACGCGCCACCTCCGTCAAGGAGGTCGGCGACCATCTGTCGATACGTCTCTTTATCAGCAGTCACATGAACTTGCTTATCTGTTCTTTTAACCCGCAGCCAGTCCCTTATGTTTCCAATCCATGAGATTTTCGTCTACCTGGACATCCTTCCTTTAATTTTGCCTTCAATTATTAATATTATAGTTTTTGAAATATCATAAACTTTTCATAGGTTTTTTAATAGTCGACAATCGATCAGACTTAATTATAAATTTTCTCAGTAACGAATGGACATCCAAAACATCAAGGAAATAAGCGACATATCGTTAGCCAAAAATAATTGCAGGATATTCAGGCTGCCCTACACTGCAAACTTCAAACATTTACTGTTAATTCTCGAAGGAAAGTTAGTTAGCCAGGCTGGTAAAAATCTCTCCACCAAATACCTTCGACTGACCGACAGTTGTACATTATTTAGAAAGTGCAACACTCACGGGGGAGTTTAAGTGTATTCAAAAACTCATAAACCAAATTTACATTACTGTAATACTGACCCTAAAAGATACATATGTCATCAAAATTTTGTAGGTTATACTTCAGGAAATGAAATAAAACAGAATTATGCATCATAATTATTATTGCTTATAAAATGATCACATGTCAGCTACATATGTCGGATTAAGGCCAAAACTATGACGTTCAAGTCAGTCTTAAAAAAGCTTCAATAAACCTCAACCTTAAAAAAGCATCGTAGCTGTTTAAGTTATTATAAAACATTTTATTTTTAAACTAACCCATTTTTTCAACAAATCTGTTACGCATAATCAATAAAACAACAGCAACGTTAAAGATTTATGTAGAACATTTTTATATAAATTAAAAATTAGGAAATACATATGACTCACTCACAAATATCTTTTCTATTCTCCGAATGGTCGTTTGTAAAAGTGGCATTCACGCCCCTATCTAGTTTCACTGCTTACTTTTTATTACAGCATTTTACTAGTCCTACTTAGCTTTGTAATTAATTACATTTTCTAATAATAATCAGCAACTGGCAGTTTCGTAGTAGATTATCATTGTAAATTTTCTTGACTAGGAAACCGTTGCACCCAACGCGTCTGTCGTAAAGCAATTCTGTCCTAAAGCGAATAAACCAATAATACTTTCCGGTACCGATGTTTTTATGCATTATACAGCTATATAAATCACACAAATCGTTACACGCCAGCCTCGCTGGAAGCAAGATGGTGATCATAATTATATAGTAGAACCGTCCTGTTGAAATTCTATTAAAGATTGTTGGAACGGAGTCAAAATCTATTGTTAACTTTAAACGTTCTGGCCGTTGAAACGGAGATGTAGAAATTGGGACTGTTTAACACTATCACTAGTTTTTCTTAACAAGAGGCTCGACTATTCAGTAGCGATCGACCGACGATCGACGGTGGCCATTAGGCGATTTGGCCGTTTGCCAGCTATTAACAAAACACAAAAATGTTAATGTCACAAGACTATAATTTTAACTTTAGTGCCCTAGGACTGACATCCATGGCGGCCCGAGAGGGGGAAGTTGGAGTCGTGAAAAAAAATCGTACGCTTCAAATTGACCAACCTATAAATAGACAGAATTAAAGTCAATTTTACTTGAATTATTTATATTTATAAATGCCGCCCCCCCCCCC
>PDGT01000074.1:584532-638574 GCA_003671415.1 Megathymus violae
CTCCCAATGTCTTCGGTTACGATCGCGCCTGACTGACATTGATCAACCAACCATCAGGTGTCCCTTTGTTACACAAATGCATGCGAACGAATGTGTGCAAAGTTGCAGTCATTGCACGAAGTCCATTATTTGATTTATCATGGTAATCATTTGGGTTATCTATGTGTGAGTATTTCCTGAACAATCATTAAAGCATACCGGACGCCTACCTAAAGCTTCGAAACTCCCCGGGTCGCTGCCCAGGTGGCCTGCGGTGTGCTTTGTTAACCGGTTGTTTTAAATTATAACAAAGCTATTACATAACTATTCCAAACGATGGCTAACAAATATTCTAATTACTTGTGTTTATTTAACAAGCTACATAAATGTATAAAAATAATTATTTAACCTCGTTTGTCGCGGGCTATAAAAAAGTGAATTATTTATTCTTTATACAACATTTATTTACTAAAAAACGTCTAGTGTTTATATAATTACGTACATACTTTAATTTATTACGCGTTTGCCGGAATCGGCTTTAACGATTTTGATCAAGTTTTCTGTTAAGATTAGATTTGGCATATTAAGTTTATCCGTCTAACTGTGATTTCCGAAGAAACACGATTTAATGTATTTTTTTTATAACTATTTATCAGAGAGTGCCATCTCGTAAACATTTGTTGCATTATTTCTAATGAATGATTACCCCACTGTTCCCTTAAAACTTTATGACATAACGTAATACGACATTATCCGAATACGTTCAATTAATTTAATTCTATGGAAAATATGTTCTCGGAAAAAACAGCTTTACACCAAAAGAAAACCACCACGCGGAGCTAGTTGTCTCAGGTACTTTTAATGACACCTGGTATGTTAATTGAGAATTCCCGTACTTAACACACTTTTTAACTCGTGAACTCTTAGATATACAGATGTCTTCCATGTTTTCTCTCAATGAAGTAAGTGATTATTAATTTCTAATACATACAAATCTGTAAAAAATTAAACATGCTGGAGACCGACTTTCAAACCTTTATGCTTTCTCAGCTTGTACTGTCATAAGATTAACAAAATAAATGGGAACTTTTCTCTAAATAAACTAAATAGTTTTCTACCGAAACTACTTAAGGAACTCTACAAAAACCAGGTCGGTAAAATGTAACAGAATATTCAATTCCAAATGACCTATCATTACATTATTTCTTTTGCTACTTTGATAAATTATCGTGCACATAACTTCCGCGTAAAAAAAACCCGCCCGCAAACAACAGCTAGTTGGAGAAAAAGTGACCTGCGGCGATTCACTCGACTGCTCGTACTCAATCGGACTCTAATGAGAAGACAGGCAATAAAGGTGAAGAAGTGTAATTGGCCGACTGGCACGCGCTAGCCACGCTTCTTCTACTCCGAACACCTTTCTAACATCCACACAAGCTATTCTCTGTCTTATTTATATGTAACTAAAGCCAGTTCTCCGCTAACGACATTAAATTATTGCCATAACTGTGATAGACGTATTGTACATGATAACGTTTTTATTTACGTGGAGTTTTTCCATAACACGATCTTTCTAAGTCTTCAATATTGATAATTGTCGGCTCGAGAAAAAGTTGTTGGAGAACGCCGGGGTTCAGGGTACTGTTGTTAAACGACATTTTTCAATATCATTAATAACCAGCTGTAACCGCCCGAGTGTAAATTGAAGGAATAGTGTATACATATATATATATATATATATATATATATAAGTTTACCGTATATCATTACTTTCCAGAATTCAATCCTTATTGGAGACATTATCGAATAGTGTAAATATATATTTTGTATTTGTGTGTAATTTAACATATTTTGTATTCGTATTGAAAATATTGTACGAAATTCAAGAAATAAAACCTTCTAATTAATCGGCGTTGGATTTTGTTGGAAGACGATTAGGCACTAGGTATCTATTTTGTCTCAAATTGTTTTGTCATATTTTCTTCTTCAAATGGAGATAGATAGAGATGATAGAAGACATCGTAAAGTCATCGTTAAAATTCTTTGTAGGGGTAGGTGGCTGCGAAAAGTGGCAAGATAAATACAATAAGTACGATATTATGAACTTGTAGGTACGCATCACAGTAACAGCGTTTATTATATTCTCTAATTAAATTGAATAATATAATAATTAAGCGTATTGCAATATATGTGTAGTCCTCAGATTGGATTTCTTGTATTTTCTTTCTGCTCTTGGTTGTGTTCATGTTCATTTAGTATGATGTTTGAATGTTAATTTAGAATTAATGTTTTTTTTAATCTGTTATTTCCTTACTTTTTATTTTTATTTTAATAAATGTTGTGTACATGCATCAGGCCGACCTAGTGCCTCAAAGGTTTGTGCTGAAAACCAGCGCTGCTAGTAGTCTAGTAGCTATATTCTGAGAACAGACCTTTTTATATATAGTTCTACAGCAGTATTAGTTTTAGTTTATGTACTTCGTTTTTTTTTGTTACTTATATATATATATATATATATATATAGATTGTTGTAGTACTAATATGCAAATAAATATTTCTTTCTTTCTTTCTTTCTTTCTAAAGAAACCTGATCATCACGTTCTCAAAAGGAGTATATTTCATTTTTAGTTACTGTTTGGACAGAAATCCCATTCTGACGGAGATTAGCGATATAGTTTAGTATTTTAAGTGCTTAGTAAGCCTTTTACACTTTGAAGACACCCACATCATAAACTGTGTGAGACGAACTGCTGACGCACACTTGGTCAACATGCCGTCAGGTTGCAACAAGTGACACCACGAAAATAGGCCTGAGCCCAGCAATGATATAATATACTTTATATATGCGTAATATATTAAGCTTTAAATATAATCCTCGTATTATTCGTTTATTGACATTAACAAAAACAAAAACTGGACCTTACCAACGAAAGAAGCAGCAGATAACTTGTTTGACAAGACGTTCAGAGCCACAAGGTTTTTTGCAACTCATTGTCAACGTGGTGCCTCTTTAATAAATGTTAATGTATAATGGTTCAATGCATCGTAAGTGGACAAATAGACTGAAAAAGTAACCAATATTAAGCAAAATGACCATTTACTGGTAAGTTGAATAAATTGTGGTGCACTTGGTATTTCTGAGGCTTTCGATAAATTGTTTCTTGTTTTTTAATTCAATAGACAACAAACGAGCGGTCGGACTACCTCATGGTAACCGCCTGTATGTATACTCGTATCTATAAACCAAAACCATCACCAACGTGTGATACTTACGCAAAAACCTTTAAGTTAAAAATGTACCTGCCAATTTTTTTGTGCTGGCAACAGTGAACTTGTTCTCGAGAGTGTAATAGATTCCTTTTTAATAAAATTTTGTAAACATATTGAGAAACATGGCTGAGAGGTTACCTTTTAAAAAACGTTGTTTTAGAAAAACTCCAATAAAGGACACTTCTTATCAATCCACTGCAGAACACGGGTATCTCCTGTTAATCGAAGAGGGCTAAAGTGTGTTTATTCCATCGCGGTACTCCAGTGTGGACTGATGAAGAGGTTTGTGGTTATCCAAGCGTCGAAAATTCTTATAAAGCCCAAAGGCCTCCGACATAGCTCACCGACAGCTATTTGGTATTAAAAACTGGAAGTGACGGCTTAGTGTGTCCTCTGAAATACAGAAGCGCTCAAGAAATTCTGCCACTAACGGTCACTCATCCCTCTACCCACCGCGTCCACAGTTGTTTGACTCTGTCGAGTGGTCGATCGCATTGTCAGGTTATAACATTCATAATATAAAGTGGTGGAAAGAATAATTAATTCTAGAGCGCTATAAAGCTCAATTCTCTGAGTACTTTGGACTGCGCAAGTTTTTACTGCAAGATCGCGGCGCGTGCGGTGACGCTCTGCTGGCTTCGTTTATTAATGACTCTTTTACGGTTTTTATTAGCACACTCGACCGTAATTGTAGACGTCTTTGAATAAAAATTATAGTTCATGACTACACAATTTATAATTATGTCACTTCATAAGATAAACATTATTTTAATAATCATTTTCAATAACGACACTTCTGCACTTCAATTTAAAATGTTACAGAGACATAATCATAAAAATAATATTATATGTGACAAATTCGTGTCCATTTATAAATGATACTCCAAATAATAGGCTGACCAATTCTCCGTAAAGCTGGCTCCTAGGTGAACTGAAAATCAAAACTATTTAAAAATATAGAGGCAAATACACTCGTCAGCCAGAGCATAGGGAAATTGGTTTTGCTGATAAAAATATCACAAACTCGTAAGTGACACTTATATAGTTGCTTTTTATTAATAAACTCATTCAGGGCTTACTTATCTAGAACACGCTCAACGCAGTAATCTCACAAATCATACTCGCATTTGATTCCACGGTGTGTTCATTAAGTATGACGTTATGAATTATAGTTGATCTAACTATCTATGGTTAAATTAACCATAATATTATAATAATCTTACCTTTAAATTATCTGTGAATTTGATCTGTAAGATTGCAGAACACAGTAAAGCACTCTCAAACTGAAGTGCATTGCTTTATAATATTTCTAGGGCTCGCCCCGACTTCGTATGGGTATTTATATTATTTTGTATATATGCCTATGTTCACCCGGAATAATGTACCCTTCAAATAGTAAAAGAAATTTTAAAATAGATGCCGTATTTCCGCAGATGAAGAATACTCACGAAAGTCATAAAAATCGCCCTTCGACTTTATAATATTACTATAGGTTCTGTGGTATATATTTACGAGTATATTTTAGCAAATTTGAACCACTTACAATATCATAAACATAATTTAAATAAATCAAGTATTATATTCGAAGTATGTTTTACTAAGTCAGTCTATTAATACATTCGAATATTGTCTTAGTATATAATGTGAATACAGAATGAATGGTCATTGAAGTAATTTATAATTATATAACACAAATTGTATTTAACTATCAACTCAAATTAGACAATCTCGTGTTTAAACTATAACTATTTATTTGCATACTCCTTCGAAATAGCATTACTAACGAAGGAGTTCAAGGTTTTCAAACATCAAAGATGATTTAAACCTACAACCTATTGTGATTGTAATCACCGATTAGGAAATAGCACTTTCTCTAAACACCGTGCTTGCATCAACTCCAAATTGAATTTGTCACTGATCTCAACAGTTGGCATATGTAAATCTGATAAGCGAAAATATAATTTTGCAATAGGATGACTTATACCCATAGAGTCATAATCATTAGTATCTCACAAGGCTTTTGTCCGGCTGTACGATTAATAGACCTGGGCTTTTTTACCTTTATGGATGTGTTTACTTCAATAGACAGTTTCTTAATATTGTTGTGACTATCTATCTATCATTTAAATTGAATCTTATCTTATCTACAATTGTAGAATGTCTTCAATCTTGTCCATTTGTTACTGACATGACTGTGGTTATCCTTTGAGGGTTGGAATGTGGTAACAATGAGAAGGGCGAAGGCCATTACTCTATAGAAAACCGTATTAATTATGAGTATCTTGTGTCCTATTTACAAACATTTCATCTCTCTCTCTCTCTTACACATGGAATTTTTATCTGTAAACGGATTAAATTGTGGCTATACAAATAGAATAGAATGTTAAAGAAATATTGGGGTAAGAAATCGAATAACCATACGTTCACTTATTTTTTATCAATATTACAATTTTTTTTTGTAGGTCATTTTAACCTAGTTAATACGAGATAGACGTCAATGTCAAACTTGCCATCACTGTAAGGTTCAGAATCGATGCTTAATTTAAAATTCATTATTTTGTTCAACGACCACATGTGATTTAGTATAGCCAAGCCCATGGTGTTTGAATGGGGTCCGCAAAATCTACCGTTAAAACTAATGTTAGGGTGTCCTTAGATTTCAGATCCTTGACAGACAGGGCGTGTCGATGTTTCCGCCAGGTAATGGCAATCGCAAATGATATTTAGTGAGTATAATACTCACCCAGTAAAGTACCTAAAATTTAAAAGAAGATCCTTTGAAATATTTCTTAGCCTATTCTGTACAAGACAGACAGACAAATCGCCTAGATTTTAAGTGAATAGTGGTTAATAATGTAATCCCTGGGTAATGACCCTGTCCGGGTTCTTGGGTGTACGCGTAGACTTATTATATTACTGCGTATCGATGGGTATTCATAATTTCTTATTCATTTATGTCCATGTCGCCCGCAACACAAGGTATCCTAATGATGAAGTGTGAATGTTATTTTATTATGTATATTAAGTAATAAAGAAATTCGATTAAATTACTTACAAATAAATATTTCAATTTAATAATAAATACATACAATTGGCCGTTGACACCAAAGTTTTGAACCGCTTATTGTATGTGTGACCTGGCATTGCATAAACGCCGTGTAAATCTTCACCGGTCGTGGACCGGCAGCCATAAAGCATGTATTCAATTATCACGCAGCCCTTCATACTCGGTAATTGGAGGACGCTCACCACTTGCCAGTACAGACACTACGATTTAATAACTTTAAAGACATTTTCTTTAAAATTATTATGAATTTTTTTAATCTATACTTCACTTGGACGAGAAGTCTAATAAATATTAATGTGGTTCAAAAAAGGTTGAAGAATTGATTGTGGAAAATGCAATGACTAATGAAGAAATATCTGTTGAGTTTGTGAATTACAGTGTTGAATTGAATGAATGGATCAAGGGCAAGTGAATAAGATTGAAAGTATAGATAATACGGAATTCTTTTGTTTCTGAGATACGCATTTCGTCTTACGTGTTTTTCAAGATGGGTAAATAGAATTCGCGGAATACTCATTACAACACGGCCATATTCCATATTCCAAATACATTCTCCTGAAGGGCGTTACGTGACCGTATCACAGGATGCTCCCAGATTGTACAAACAATTGTCATGTCCGCAGGACTGAATATAGCCTTCTTCTCTCACTGATCTACAGGATAATAAATCGATATTCGCTTAAGACTCCCTATGTAGCTCCAGAGTCTTATTTATTATTTATTAAGTAGATATATTTCAATGCCATGGTCACTCTACTGTATCTCGCGTATTATAATACGTAACAAGCGGCCAATGGTCAACAAGTGGAGGCAATGAGAGCGAGTCGAAAATGGCGAACAGTGGAGTAAATCAACTCGATAATAGTGCCACTGTGATTTACGAAGCTATGTTGTGTGAAGAATAAGCTTCCTGCATTCTTCGCTCTTCTGTACACCGTTAAGTATCTACACGTGGAAAATTAAATATTATTGTTACTTTCATACGTAAAGTTTATGCCTACTAAGTATGAATTCCTAAAGATTTACTAAGAAGGATTTGCCAAGGTAAATAAATATTAATAGGACATTAAATAACAAAATAATGTACTTATTTATATATGAATATATTTATATGTATATATTTTACCATGATACCTATTTCTAATATTAGTTAATGTAAGAAAGTAAAAATATATATTAATCCTATGTTCAGCAGAACATAATGTTAAATAGAAAACAAATATAGAAATATACAATAATGCACTTGCAAAATGTTTATAAAATAAAAGCTTTATATATTGCAGATAAAAATACAATAAGTATAAAGTTTAACATGCATTCAACTTATGTTAATGTGGTAATATTTATGACAGGTGAAAGTGAGTGAAAAGTGACCGGCTTCCAAAATTTGTTTCCAAACAAATCAAATTTACTTAATTTTGCATCGCACTTTATTTGTAAATATAAATTTATGTACATATTTAGTTAAAATTTTTTTTCTAGTTATAGGCTTCATGTACATAGCTATAAAAGCAGGTTCCTCACTTCCGTGTTGCTCGGCTGAACATCGGTTTTGGTTTAAAGGTGACTGAAGTGGTGCTGACCACTTAACGACAGATAGGCCGTCAGCTTCGTAATAGGTTATTTAATTTAAAAAAAACTACTTCATTCAATAAAAGCTTTACAATATCTCAGATAAAATGAACTTTGCATCTTTAATTATTTTCCTACGCCGTGTGTAAAACATAAAATATATAAGTCCCAAGTATTTACTTAAAATTTTATATAATTATATACTTCATAGTATTTTACGTTTACCATAACATAAAATTGTAGGTACCCACTTCCTAGTAAGTACTTTTATCTTTCAAATATTTTATACATTTTACACAAGAAATAATCGGAAATTTATCAAAGATGCAGTTTGTTACCTTCATATTTATGATATTAACTTAATTAAGATTTCAATACGATCGCTGTGCTAGTAGTCTATTAATATTCTTTAAAGTCTTGTGTAAACTAACGCTGACTTATAGCGACAAGCGAACGTTTAATTCGGGAATTATTCATGTATTCATTCATTAAATATTTACTTTTTTTTTCGCAAATACATAGAGTTTATAGAAAGCTTGGTTCAAAGCAAACAGAACAACAGAAGGTTGGAGGCATAAAATAAATAATAATAAGATTTCTTAGAGTTCTCTGTTTCAAACTGCTTTCTATTTAATGAGTTAGGGTTAATATTTTCGACTCCGTCAATCGTCAACTACAAAACTTCAACACATATATTGCATATATACACACGTTGGCATAAACACGCAGAACTTTCAGGATCCTCCCACACCGCGGAAACTTTAACAAACAAACTTATAAACTCCCGCATCGCAATTTGTCGCCTAACTTCAATATTCCATTAAACCATTCCAAGGACCCCGATATGTTATCCAACTACCCAAAGACATCAAACTGTACTCGTACGTAATACCGTCTGTCGCCATCTTCATTTCGAGGTATTACCTAATAAAAACTAGAATCTCAACCAAGATGGTTGTTATAACTCAAGGTTACGTAACTCGACATCTATACTATAAAACTGGCTGTAAGCCCGGTCGGCAGGTGCTACTGCGGGTGCGAACCCCTCCCCCGCCTCCTCCCCTCCGTGCCGCCACCGCATGAAACATTGATGAAGTACCAGGAGCTTAGAACTTTGTCGTGTGTACACTTCAAATTATACAGTTTAATATGTCTTTTTGGGTTCTCCAAGTCGTGTATTTGAAAACTACGCAACTGTTTTCTTCATCTGAATGATCAGCAAATGAAAAGAGCTGCCTTATATTACGTAGTCTTCACTACCAATGGACGTTTCCATCATCATCATCAGCGTCGCTTTGCTGTCCTAAAAGGAAAGTGTACTCGCATGTCAACTGGCTCTGCTGATTTGCAGTTGAGACACGTTAAAAACTCGCGATTGATTTTCCGAGACTGATATCTAGCCAAGGACCTAGAGATCTATACCAACGTAGCTTACAAACCACCACAAGATGGACTCTGGCACCATCCATCTACTCAATGTGGACGAAGCTCTTTACAACTCACGTTTCGTTCATATTTTCATAAGACACTATGATGCCTCAATCCATCAACTTTTGATAATTTCATACTTAATGGGTTTTCCTTTTTGGCACCATATAAGCTGGACTGTGTCAAACTCAACGTCACCACTAGAGACTGGATGAAGTTTTTACATCCCACGTTTTCTCATCATTTACGTAACACACAGCCTGTAAAGCCAGTATCTTCTTAAAATTCTCTGTTGAATGGCTTATCTTTTTTGGGGTAGCCCCTAAGTTGGACGCTTTGCAACCGACTATGCTAAGGCATGAACCGAGTACCTAATCAGCTAATCGGATTCTATATAAATGCACCTTAAGACCGGATGCGGCAGGTGCTCAGCGGGTTCAGCCGGGTTCGCCGCGAGCAAACCAGCTCCTTCAATAATACAAGGTATGGGCGTGTTTCCATCGTTTGTAATCGGTGGCAGCAACGATCATAAACTGCCATTCAAATCGAATGTTGAACCGACTTGAAACTAGTTCATCACACTTAAATCACAAAAAAATTTAAAAACAGAAATAACAATGTCGTTGCTTAATATTGTCATATAAGCAGAGGTTATATATGATGACGATGATGAGTTGGGAAGTTTGTAACGTTGCCGTGCCGTGGGTTAATGGAAAAACACCCGTGTACAAGTAATGAGAACAGTTCTAGTACGCCTCCTATAATCGGCGCGTAGTATGTTTGGATACTTAGATACATTTAAAGTCTTTACGTTACGTCCGTTTAAACAATTATTTTTTACTAATTTACCGCACTAGATCGAATTTCATGAATTATTACGTTCCCGAATTGAAACTACACGCGAAGCTATAGTTACTTGTTATTAATAAATTAGGCCTTCTTATGTCCAGATATGGTACTAAAAAAGCTGATGGGTGAACTTTAAAATGTCAAAATTTATAAATTATAGAGCAGTCCTTCTTTTAAAAGACGCCATAAATTTTAATATTACTTATCTAATTTAATGTAATTTTATATATAAAATATTTATTTAATAAATATTATAAGCAATAGCTCCTTATAACAATGATTTATTACATACAAATACGATATAAAAAAAATTGAAAAAATGTTTTGATTCTTTTGAAATTGAAATAGCATTATGAAAAGTCCATTTTCGCTTATATATGAGAACATGACTTATAATATTTTTATACTATAATTATTAATAAACTTCAATGAATAGTGTCTCCCGTTAATGGTACAGATGACCGCGACATGTCGCGTCGAAAGTACAAATGTTGATTAAAATCGTAGGTACATTACAAAATAATTTTTAATTTAAAGTTACGACCACAGTATAAAATTAACGGTACTAATAACGATCTTAACGGGTATTGCTCAGTGGTTCGAACGTCGGTCTTCCGCAATCTTGGATGCACCAGATCACCGCATATGTGTGTATGCAGTCTACCAACCCATACATTGCCAGAATTCTGAAGGCAAGACTTACATGGTGAGATGGGACCCAACCCAGCAGTGATGATGATAAATAACTTTGTATCCGATAGATTTTATTTGCACGCTTTATCACTATCTTTGTTATATGTGTATGTACGCATAGCGGTGTCTTGTTCCACAATTTGCACCCACGTCTATATAGTCAAATTTCATTCAATGACAGAACAAAAAATTTATAGAAACGACTTCATATTTAACTACCACGATGACTTAACAATAATGAATGAAATAAATATTACTGAACCATCAGATCACAGATGCTACGGTGCTGCTTTATATAAATTTTAATATTTATTTCAATTTTAATTTATTTTAGTCAGTGTTACTACAATACCTTGTATCTTTGCTTTCTTGTAAATATTTCTTACGTATTCATTTCATAGTATCAATTTTTTTTTAATATTTACCAATTATTCCCTTAACCAAGCCTGACCACTGCAAAAACCGCGGGCATCAACCCTCCACGCTCTCATTCACCGGCAAATGTGACCCGCGCCCGCGAGATCTACTCGTATCGAAGATATTCATTATTGCGATGCAGCCGTATACTATATGCGCACTGTGGGAGACCTTTCTGAATAATAATATCCTATTTTAACTGAATATGCTCATATTTGTATCATGTATTTGATTTTTCTACACGATAGTTCATAGTTAGTAGGTAGTGCTGTATTACTGATTATTTATGTTATAAATCGCAATTTACATATGTTCAAACATGTTTAATAAAAATACCTGGAGGATGACGTAGGCAAGTATCCTAGCTCACTAGTGTAAATTTTTGTATTTGTCTCAGTATGACGCTAAGGTTATTGAAATGATATTGACGGTTTTTTCACTGTTCGTAAGCCTATAAATATATACATAGTAGGGGTTCCGAAATTCGTAAGATAAAGTCACTATAAATATTTAATAAGTAAAAAAAATACATCTTCTATGACACATAGGGATGTCTTGAAAAATGAAATTCCAGGAAAGAAAAAAAAGAATATACTTATACATTTAATTTTAATTTTTATAAACAATCACAGACAAGACCTACTCTTTAGTTTAAGAGAAAACATTATTACAAGCATCAACTTTCAATAGATGTCATTACAAAAGTATGAGAAAGAAAAGTCTTTAAATTAACAATCATTATACGTCTTGTAACTTCAACGTCGTAAATACGTTGCTGTATATGTATAGACATAGAGATATCGCTCCCGACAATCACTTACTTCTAATAACTGTGAAGTGTACATAAATAAATTTCAATATATTCAATCGCAATCACACACATTCTAATTAGAATGATTATACATAGAAATATTATGCCCACACACACATAGATAGTTTCAGTGCGCATAGCGCTCACTGGAAAAGTCAATAAAAACCGAAGAAGCACACGACCGCGCATGGCCAGCAGCCGACCATAGAGGAATGCGATGCACGCACCATCAACTACTATCCATTATAGCAACAAGTATCTACCATCAGCTCCTGACAGTGTTACATATGGAGTGTCATGAGACAGCTTTTTTAAGATTACCTATAGAAAAGAACACACTTCTGTCCGTCTGTTTTTTTAACCATAGTAGATAATAGGTTGAAATTTTCACAGAGTATAATTATAACAATGACGGATAAGTAATAAGTAATAGAGTTCCATTTGTACTTGACGTTGGTATTGTGACCCATATTTATACTATTAGATGTATGATACGTATAATCTGTTGAGCTCCTCTGTATGTCTCGAGATAAAACAAAAACGGCTTGATCTATTTTAGTGAAAATCGGTATGTAGAGAAAGCATGTGATTGCAGAGATCTATCTATAAATCTATCTATCTGTATGAATCTATAATATATCTCTGTCTGTACATTCCATTTTTTGTCAAATTTTATGATAAATATTCGTTAAAGGACACACACTTAAATTTGAACATTTCAATATTTTTTGTCTGTCTGTCTAACTGTTTGTATGTCCCGTTGTAACTCAAGTACGGCTTGGTCGATCTTCATGATAATTGATATGTAGTGAGAACACGTGATTGTGAAGATGATAGGTTGTATAAAATATCAATAAACCTAATGATATATAATCATGAACCTGAACGAAGTCGAATGGGGCCGCTAGTATAAATATAATTAAAATATCTTTAAACATTTAAAGGATGGTAGTAACATCATACAAATAAAAGTTTGTAGCTAAAGGAAGGTCGTTTCAAGTTTGCACTTTTGTTTGTGACTCTGGTGTTACGCATGCCTATGGGCAACGCTGACCACTTCCAATCCGGAGCCCATAAAATAAACATGAAGCAGTTGCAGAGCCACAGATCTAGTTAACAAGTATTTTACGTATTTGTTCGTCGGGAACACTTCGAATATATGTACCTACCGGTGTGTTGTTACTGATCTATTCGTTCGACGGTGACATTCAAATACCATTAAAAACGCGATTATAATATACCGGTAATGGTAGTCACACACATCGCCACACAAGTTTCTTCCACTCTCATCATCGCGGCCTCAATGCCATTTACCATTTACTACTCAAAAACATGTGCGGCGCGTTGTTCGGGCGCGATAACACGAGTGGAGGCGTGTCACTTGCACACAATGCACGCGGCTGCTTATCGGCTTCCATTTGGCTTTTGTTTAGTCCAGCACAATGCATTCGAATCGCTCGATTTACCGCTAATTTACATCAGATACATGGGTCACGAGTAGGTACTTGTGACTAAGAAAGTTGTCTTCGATGAAAAATTTCTCTACTACTTTGATAATATGCCTGTAGCAATGATTTCGTTTTCATCAGATGAACTTGTAAATATTCTTTAAATGGGCTCGTGTTCTCATATGATCTGGCTAAGTGCAGATTGTAAGGCACAGAGTTTGGTGGTAGTAGGCCTTTGATAGTATTATGGAAAACTTTGACACATACTATGTACTAAATGCTGTTATCATTCTTCTGTTTTTTACTGAGGCAAGAGATCAATTTCTGATTTTTGTCAACCGATAAACTAGCAGACAGTCGATCCGTTAGTAAGTGGTTCCACTTTCCATGGACGTCCGTAAATCCAAAGGCATCATCGGCGTGTTACGGGCCAAGAGGTAAGAGCGGCACTCAGTTTTTAACTAGCTTCCCAACGCACGTAAAAGCATGAACAATCTTTCACGGTTAAATCAAGATGGAAGATGGTTACGAGCTCTCTTATTATAATATTACCGGTCTGCCCAACTTCTTCAGGTTCAACAATTATTTATTTGTACATGATATACAGCCTATGTCGATTCGGAATAATGTACCTTTCAAATGGGAGAATTATTTTTCAAATAGATGCAATTCCGGAGATAACCGCCGGATATACACAATCTCAATTATAATGTTTTACGTATATGTATGTATATATTTATAAATGTCTGTATGTACTCATGTATGTAATTATAATTATATTATATAGTTTTTACATTAATGCAATTTTCGAAATTTTAATTTTGTCATTCTTTGTACACCTACCTCGCGTTCCTCTCCGTCATACCGGGATAACTGGTAGAGAATGCCAATAATCATTAAGTTCGCCCTTTGTATCCCTTAGTATAAAGTCAATGCAATGACGAATAGATATATAAAAATGAATGTTTGTCCGTATGTCCTTTATAGAATCGTAAACTATGCGTTTTATCATGTGATGATCTTTAACAAAGTTGTTGTGCACGAGCCCACGAAGGTTTCTGAGTTGGTACGACCAATTTTCGACAGATGGCGCCACTGTTTATTTTAGTTGGTAGCGTAGCAACGCGCGCAGGGTACAGCTAGTAAAAATTTAAAAAAAAGTCACAAAAATTTGCATTCTCTCTTTATAATATTAGTTTAGACATTCAGCATTATACTACAAAGAAGTTATCGAGCGAGTTAAGCGACTTCCAGAACGGTCAGGAGTTGAATACGCTAACACGGTACGCTAAGCCGGTCGCGGCTGTTATCATTAAACAGCTGTCGTTAATCCAGCGGGCCTTCGAGTGGCACACGAACATCCGACCCCCTTCGTCAGCGCGCAATCGAACGGCGTGAACGAGTCTCCAGTCCTCCTTCACTACGAAGGGACCCGTGCACCGTGCTACTTACGCCACTGCTGATGGGCTTTAGCGGTAGCCTGGTATAAACTAGGGATGTTATGGATATGAAATTTCGGATCTGGATATGGATACGGATATATGAATAACATTTCACCGGTTTCGGTTACGGTTACGGATATTAGATTATTCAATACATTATAATATATTTAAAAGGTAACAGTTTGACTTTCTTTCTAAGTATTATTTATTATTATATGCCTAGAAAAAAATTTGAAATAATGAGTGTATCGGCTCAGACAGTGAAAACCTGTCATAACGTGTTCAGTTCAGATTCAGCGCGTATACGAAATTATTCAAATTTTTTTTATCCGATTCGATTACAGTTTCGGATATATTTTTATTTAGGATATTCAACAGTTTCGTTTACGGCTACGGAGCTCCATAACGTCCCTTGTATAAATTGCGGTTTCCGCACAGGAGAATTAAATTAAAATCCTGCACGCATCTCTAATTTTTATTTTATTTTATACATATTACAAATAAATTATCAACAGCTTCCCTGTAAGAAAACATTTGAAGAAACTCGCATAGCTGAGATTTCTCCAGAGTATTCTCAAGGATGTGTCAAGTCTGTCAGTCCACAGTTGGGTAGCGTGGCGGACTATGACGTTATAACCCTTCTCATTGCGGGAGGAGTCCCAGATGTGGGACAACTGTGGGCTGTACTGATGACCCGTGCATTAATATAGACAACAAATATTTGAAAACCGTTGTATAATTACCCAAATCGACATATTGCATTATATAATTGGATCATTATTTTTTATTTGAAATGTAACAAAAGTCTTGAAGTATAACGCGAAACGCACTGATCGTTATATTACGCAAATACTCGCCGTTGAGAGTGCGAATGTGTTTAATTACTATATAACCCTATAAAATAAACGTTATCAATGCCTTAATCTTCACCGACCGTGCAAACATCATTCAACTTATACTCGGGTAACCAACCTCGTGTAATGTTGTTCAGGAAGTCCTACAAAAAACATTGTAACGATATTCATATTCTTATTCATTTTACCGCCAACACAACCGTACATGAAAGACCTACGTGAAATAAAAACATAGTTTATTCTATATTATAGTTACTTAAACTACTATTAAAAGTACTTAAGCTAAATCATAGACAGGATCTATCAACAGCAATTACAAAGTTCTTATTGGAGTTGACACAATTGTTACATTTAAAAGAGTAATTTGTGTCTCTTCAGAAGATATTTTTTTTAGTAATTAAAATATTATTGGCGTACCAACTGTATAATAGGCTCGTTAGTCACCGAAATTGTTTTTATATTTGCGAATCAGTTATCATATAAATATATATGCTATGTTGCAGTAGGCATATTATTACATAGTCTATGTTCAATCAAAACAAGAAAATTACATTTTATTTGTAATAGATTTCCAATCATCTTAGGAAATAACTTAATTTGACTTAAGTTGTTTTTAAATAATGTTGGAGTTGGCTCTGTACCACACAGTTTAATACCGAAGTTACTAATACACGGTGGTGGTATCTTATCTCTCCTGAGTTACTTAACACCTTTCCTTGGAATTAACCATGAAACATTTTTAGCAAGCTTCGGTTGCACTGTCCAAGAGCCAGTAATAGCATCAAGCGTAACGTCCCGTCTTCATTCTTGGCCGGCAACACTTCGGTGATGTTTTTTATATAATAAATTTCCATGGGCTGCGGTGACTACTTGCCATCAAGTGGCTCGTCTGGTCAGTCGCCTGCTTTTGCCAAAAAATATGCATAGAAAGCAAATCAATTACTGTCCTCGGTTAAACTTTATTATGGCAACACTAATAATTGGAATATCTTTCATAAGGATTGATCTGCGCTGATTCACAGCAGTGGCTCTTATTATATCGCAAACTCGCAATCTCACGCGTGCCCGTACTTAATTAATAATAATTAAATTGCATACATATCGTTCTGAACGTCAGTTACGTCCGTTGATCTACACTTTTCATTTTTATTTTAAATGTTTTAAATTTATATATATATATATATATATATATATATATATATATATATATATACATATACATATATATATACATATATATATATACATATATATATATATATATGGAGTTGCTTTCTGTGGGAAAGGCGCATATATATTGTATTTGGAGTTTTTGTCTATCTGTCTGTCTGACCATGATCATACTAAAACCTCTCAACAGATTTGGATGACATTTAGAGTTTCAGTAGCTTATGTTACGGTTCACAATCTAGGATACTTTCCATCCATCCCGGGAAATGGATCTGTTCCTGCGGGACAGGCAGTAAAATTAAGAAGGTAGCCGTTCTATTTCGAGGGTTGTAAACAAAAATAATAAATATTTCCAAAAGTATCATTTCTAACCGTAACACGTATTTATTTATTTATTTTTATACGTAAATATAATTATTATTATGATGGTATACACGAATAAACTTTTGGTATTATTATTGTCTTTTGTTATTATTCTTTTGTTGAAACACCTGTCACTCACTTCCCCTTTATATTTATAATCTAGCAAACTGCTCTCGCTTCGCTTCGGAAAAACTACGCTTTACGCTAAGAAATATAACCTACATTATTTTAAATTAATTTATTACTCTTTTATTTATGGACGGATTGCAATGAAACAAACTTTAAGTGTTAAGTTATCCTTTTCTCCTCCTCCTCGTGATTAGCGTGAACAAACGCACAGACAAACCGACAAAAATTCTAACAACTATTTTCTACTATAATATTTTTTCTCATATATCGTTTATATTTCCAGAAGTTATCAGTTAGAATTTTATTATATGTATAGATTATAGAGTAGGTACAGTTAGTTATTATTTTTTTAAATTTTGATTAATAGAATATATCATAACGTGGTATCATAGCTTTGTCCTTACACAACGTTATTACGCATCTGTTACTCGACCGCTCTAAGGTCTACTTTGGTCGTGGACATTTTACGTTGTTGCATCTCGAAGTTAAAATTTCCGAATCTGGCAAACTGCACACTGTAAACCTACAAAATCACACAGATAACGAATAAGATGAGGTTAGACAGGTGTTCGTGACAATCCAGCTCAGTTCATTCAAGCGTCCAACTGGCATGTTCTGTGCACTCTGAATGTCCATCTATTTTAAGGGCATGTTATGTCAAGTGTAATAAAACATGTTGGACGTTTAGAAGAGGAGAAGCCAGCTCGACCCGAGTAACCGGAGCAAGGTCCAGGGGAAATGAGGCGAGTATCGATCATTATAAATTTCCAGTTGCCGCGCTAACGGCGTCCGCGCACGCGACCTCGCGCCACAGATTATATGGGTTTTCTTCGCAGAAGTGGCTGTTCAAGAACGAAAGCTACTACGTTTCTATTTATTTCTTGCTTAATTAGATTATCTCTGCGATCATCCTTTAATTCATTTATTATAACAAAAGAATAAGTGACGTTCAATAGATATTCATTGCCTATTAAATACATATTGAATTCCATCAAGACGGTAAAATATTTTTAAACGGACTTTTTGCGTTATCGAACTCGGATGAATTTATCTATCTTCACGAACTACACAAATATGAAAGTCATTTCGTGAAATACATCACATTTATCATACATTGAATACACACAATTTGCTGTTTTATTTATTGCTTCATCTTTGATTTATTCAAACATACGAGTAATTATGATATTTGATTAAATAAATATGAAGTCATCAACGCGATCTTTACTTTTTTGCAGCACAAATTAAAAGATACAAGACCTCCGATAAGGCTTATTATCTACTGGCAAACCGTAATGATAACAACCGCGATCGAAGGGTTCATCTATTCCATGCACAGAAATTCGCGAAAAGTTTGCACCGAGAGATTTAATGGCGTAATGACTTAACGAAGTCGATAATATGTAAGAAGTTCAAGGTATTTGGGCTATGAGCAGAAATAATATGTCTATAGGTATAATTTTTATTATTATAAATATTATAATAGTCGACAAACAAGCACTCTAGCTAGAGGTATGGTAAAAAGTATCAGATAATCATTACAGACTAAAAAGAGAGTCAGATATATGCTCAATTCAATTGATTTCTTAAAACAATAGGTTTTTTTCAAATTGATAATTAATTTTTAATCTGATATATATAATATAAGTCTGCGAATTTCAGTATTGATTGTCTTCAACAAAATATTTCTAAAAATATTTTATCACTTTATCAATATTGCTTTTGATAAAGATTTGATTGCATGTTTGGTTTCGTCGGATATAAATCGTCCGACTTTCTACCCTCTATGCATCATGTACTAAAGAAGGTCTATATGACTATATCACACAATAGAAAATCTATATAGATATAGAAATGTATGTATATGTAACGTTTTGTACGTCTGTTGCAGTATTTTTCATCGTTAGTATTTACTTTAACATGTACAGCAATGTTATATGTTGAAGTGGCAATGGGCAGGCCACATCGCTCGTAGAACCGACAACCGATGGGGAGCAAAGGTTCTCAAGTGGCAACCACGAACCGGAAGGCGTAACGTGAGACGGCCCCCCACTGGTGGACCGACGATCTCGTCAGAATTTCAGGGAACCGCTGGATGCGGGAGGCGAGTAGCCGTTCTAAATGGCGTTCTATGGGGGAGGCCTATGTCCAACAGTGGACATCGGTGGTGGTGGTGGACGGTGGAAGTGAATCTTCCGGCTGATAATGATGATGATGTGCAGCAAGGAACTGTAACTGTAACTGAACTGTAACTCTTTGATTTTATTGACTACAAAATTAAATATTAAGTAAACAGAGTGTACGAAATATATAGTCTCCGAATGTCCTCTAGATAATTTTCATTTTGTTACTAGTCAGGAAATTCGCAAAGTCATAAGAAACTAATTTATGATTTTTTATGTTAATTTTTTATGTTAACAAACGAGCAGACGAGCCACCTGATGGTAAGTGGCCATCGGCGCCCATGGACACCGGCAAGACCAAAGTTATCCCCGATGTGTTCTCGGCCATGAAATGAGAAATGGGTAAGTAAGAAAATATTGGCTCTCAAGCCCCCAACCGGAAGACGACGAGTCGTTTGGCGGTTGACTGAAACAGGAGGGTGGTAGCTAGCAAGGCAGACTTCACGGAAATATTATAATACCAGTAATAATATTAATGACTTAATAATACTGGTAATATAATAATCCTTACACGAAGCCCTACCACCAATCAGGCTGACTTCTGTCGCCTCTTACTACACCTAGTTCTGCCAGAATGGGATTGGGGAGAATATTCTAGGCCGCTCCAATACGGCAAAAATTTATAAGTATGTAGTCCATACACATTATGACGGTTTCGAATTACATCATCGCTAACAAAATGCAGATCGAGTAGGCCCCTAGGCGGCTTACTCCCGTCAAGATCGAGTTGAGTGTGTTTATATAAAAACAAGCGTTAGGTGGACCGCTCCAATGGGAATTAATTTAAATCGAGGTATTCGATATAGAGAACTGGAACGAGGAATTAGTTCGGGAATAATGTTTTCAATTTAAATTTTAATCTTGAAAGACATTAAATGGAAAATTATTTGAAATTCAAATATTTTCCTAAAGTAAACCGTTATGTTATGGAATAAATCTTGTGGAGTCACTTATTCCAGATAAGTGCGGCACCAGGACAACAGATCCGTTTGCTATTTGAAAATCAATAAATAAAAGAAATACATATATAAAATCTAATAAACATTCTTTGCCTACCTGATCTCTGGCACCATTACGCCGCGCGCCGCTCCGCGCGCCATCTATAGATCACTGCGCTTGCTCTCTATATTTACTCGAAGCCGATAGAAATTAACAACGATCTAGCCGTCCAGTTCAATTGATTCTCTGCTACTTTATAATATGAACGATTTTTCTGTGTTTTGAAATGAAGAAATCGCATTTTTTTCAAGGGGATATAGTGGTCGTAGTTGAGTACCATTTGCCGTATTTTAGTGGCGTCGGCGTATAAATTGCACGCACTGATTAACGCTATCTCGTCGGAAGCGCGGGCGCACATTTGGACTGCGATTTATTAACTCATTAGCTAAATAATCGCTTTATCCGCTAATTGGGCCGGTTGATTAAGCTGCTCTTATTGCCCATTAAAGGCTGATCGGCTTTAGTCTCTTGACATAAATTTGGTTCGATTAAAACTCAGTACAGGTAAGTGGTATGACGTAACAATTTTTATAAGTTTTTTTTTTTGCAATTCTGTAGTATTTTACCTGAAACTCTAAGCAATGAACCATTTTGTTAGTAATAAACTTTAAAACTTTTTGGGGATGGAATAAGTGACAAATCGATCGTATCCCTCCGGAATCTTTAATTTTGATTTATTCGTGACTCAATGTAAGTCGTACTTGAATTTGATGCGGGTCAATGCTAGTTTAAGGTCAATAAATACGTTGTGCAATACGTAGTCGTATGTCATTGTTTTCTAAAGCTGAATAATATTGTTTAATATTTATTTAATTAAGTTAACGACGTAATGTGTTTGTTACACTTCAAATACTTTATGACTTAATTTTACACAACCATCAAAGGCTACTACACCATGCTGGAAAGTACCAGATTGGCAGATTTCATTACAAATAACCCTTGCTGAGCCCTGAGTGACTAATCCCGTCACTGAAAGAAGAGATGGCAACTAACAAAAATTTAAAGAAATAAAAAGGTGTGTGTAACATTCGTACACGAGCTCCACGTATGGAAGACCACGTCCAAGCCCCTTGGCTAAGACGGCCTATGTACGTATTTAAAACTTACTTAAAATACTCGTTGATAATTCTAACATCTTACAACATAATTTACTATGTATTTTGTGCAGCGCTTTCTTTCGCAAACTAAAGATTTTACTAGGTAGTCCACAGTGACCGAGTAGGTACTGTTGTGCAGCTGTAAAACGTTTCGGATGCATGCTTACAGATACGGATTGGATATTTAATATATTTCCTTAAAATACATTGTAAGAAATAATTAACATTACCCTATATACTAATTAAAGTGATTATTTTACTTCTAACGACAAATTTGCTGGACATGCAGGTATTTAATAAATTCAAACCCACCATATCAGCATTTGAAACCATGAAAAAATTATGTACCATTTCAAGTTTGGGAGCGTACGAGTCTCCATCTATCTTTGAATTCATGCCAAGCAGACCTACATCCTGCTACACAGCTGACAAGACAACATCAGTTCCCTCCATCAGGTCGTTGAATTCTATAGCATTTGGTTTAACTCCGACGGTACTCTTACGTGATAGTAGGGTTCTTTACCGGCCTGGATAACTTATGTCCTCCTTCTAGAATGAACCACGTAATTTTTTCAATGTATTTCAGTCGCAATGTTGGAGAAAGCTAACAAACGAGTTTATGACTTTAAAATGCGAGCATTGTTTGCCCGTCTGCTCGTGTGATACATCAGATATAAAAAGAAAGAAATTAGTCATTCCTGGTGGTCGATGCTTCTTGCGAATTAACTCTACTTTTTAATGTTTCATTCATGATCTTGTCATAATCAGTTTGTCTCAGCCTCAGTATGGATGCCATTTAAAGACTGTTTTCCCATTATGATATATCTAATGATATCCAGAACCTTTTCGTAGAGTATGCGGATGTGAAAGTAAACTTGATTTGTCTACGGACTTCAGCATTATACATTGTGTCGCATAGTGAATACCCACAAAAACCTTTCGAAGATGGGACTCCAAAGCACGCTGAGTGAGTGAGAGATTTCAAATGTGGCTAATAAGTTGATACGTACGATATAGCACTGATTCAATTTATTTATTTTTGCATTTTACAGTTGTTTTAAATCAAATTTAAATTGAATTGCCATTCGCGATCATTATAAACATATATTTACAGTATGAATTATTGGATGTTATATGTCGAAATGAATTAATCCAGGTTTTTTGTTATATTCATAAATATGACAAAATATTGACATATATTAACTAGAGAGCTGTATTTATAGGTTTTAAGATTATTATACTGTAAATATGATGGTATTGCAGTCACAAATCGCATTTACACATAAATACGATGAAAACCGAGTAATAATTAGTTAAAAAGGTAAAAAAAATATTTCGCAAGATACATCATAGGACTTTATAAGCCATTATTGGCAAGACACACTGCTTTTATCCTATCAACTTCAGGTCTTTGGGCCTAACACAACAAGATTTTTAGAGCCTCTCAAGACGAGAGGGTTAGCTATCAATCATTAATAACAATGTTATTTGACCACCCACATGTAATTCACCGCAACTAAGCAAGGAGCTACAATCAAAATTTCAAACGCGGATTGGGTTTCGGATACTTTTATCGGATTCATTCTTCGAGTCACGTCCCTGCCGCGGAACAGATAAACAAACCAATTCAGCGCAGGAACATCGCGATGCCGCGATAATGTATCAGCAATCGCGCTATTGTTGCTAGATTTAAGACTCGTTGCGACCCAGTCCTAATTGTGTGCGCGTGCCTTTTGTCTCGCTGGTAATTACTTTTATCTATACCCTTGTTGAACTGTTATGTCGGTGTGTCTGTGTAGTATTGTGTGTATGTATGTTACTAATATAGCGTATTTTTCTTTCTCAATGTCTTTACAAAATGAATATTAGGGATTTAGATGTAGTTCTCTTGAAAATAACTGTGTTGAAGTGACAAGGATTTCCAAGTGGGAAGACATTTATTTACGCGACAGACAAATGTTTATTTTCGGAACTTGATTATTTGTGAACTGTTATACATCCTTTGATCGTTCGATGGTATCTTAATATGAGAAAATCTGTGTATGGCCCATTTTTGATCTAAGATTTACATATCATCTGTGTTTAGTTTTGAAATCTTCACTAAAAAACTACCATAGTCACGGGGCAATCTAGTGGTATTTTTAAATAAATATCTATGCGATTTACATGTTAGAAACGCGATCGTATCGCGGAAGTTGCGACTTTGCTTCGTTTACGGTTCGAGCACCAACACCATGGAGAGTCGAAGATTCATGTCGGTCGCTCTTGGCAATTATACTGTACATTGTCTGACCTTATACGGTAATTATAGCGTAAGTGGGTACATTTACCGCTAGATGTTACAGTAAGGGAAACCAAAATATTATTACCTTATTTTTATGTGTTATTCTGTATTGAATTGATAATGTCAAAGCAATGTGTGCTCCCAAAGACGATCTATAATACTGAGTTGCAATCCTTCAAGAACATTCCTTAAAATTAAAATTCTTAACTCTCTTTTTCATTTCATTACTTTTATACTTTTAGGTAATATTCTTTTCTAGACATAAATAATTTTTAAATACACAATATCTTGTAATTAATCAATTAGCTTTTTTATTTTAATTAGTTATAATTTAATAAAAAATTTAGATATTAAAATATCATGTGAATATTACTATAGGCTTGCTTGTGTGAAATAAATGTAATTTAAATAGTTAAGTCGAAGGTGCAAGAACATAATAAAGACGAAAAGGTGACGTATGCCTTCAGCCGACCTAGTAATAAAATCCTTTAATCTATACAACACAAAGCATCGTTCCAAGCTAAAGACACAATGAAAGAACTTTATCAATTCATTCGTTGAATGTCAAAACAACATAACTTGAACATGAATCAAAATGATTATTACAAAATCAAATTACAGCTTACCCTGAACGCTCTTCCCCAAACGCTGTTAGACATCTGGGAACGCGTCTTACCCCGCACCGTTCCCCTGTCACGATCCCGCCGTAAGCCGAGCCTATGAGGTTGCGTTAGGGTGAGCTATAACCACGGCGTCATACTTGAAAGCATCATAATTATAAACTCGAATGACCATGACATATTCAGTAATAATAATATAAATCATGATACACATCAATTAAATATTCGTCATGTTGATTGGCCTAGTGATCTATCATGAGAAACTGTTTTACGTTCGAAGATTATATAGATCTTAATAGTAATAAGACGTAATTATCATATAACTAATGGCTATATCGGATATCTTAGATTCGTTTCGTGTAATAACGTCAGGACCTTTATGTTCTTATCATTAATTTTTCCTTATAGTTTCAATCTGAAGGTACATAACAATTGTTATAAATGCTTGAACATAGTGGAAGTCAACCTTACTTATAAAATCAATGTTGTCAATTAATAGTTCATTACTACCTTTTGACCAGCAACATTCCCCTGTTAGTTGTGTAATCGTGCTTCAGAGGATTCGTTGTTTAAAACGAATGACATAATGGCATCAGCTCTACCCTACAGAAGGTTATTTATTAACCATAGCACGAGCAATGGGTGGACTGCTCGTTTCCCCTATATTAACTTAAAAACATTTTAAATATTATTGTGTGATGACATAATAATTTTTATTCATTTACAAATCTTATAAACAATCATTGCCTGTTATGTTACGTAGTATCATTACACTTTCATTTCACTTTAGCTATTACCTAAAAATGTATATAAAAAATTATTGAAAACGCCTACCTTTATTCTTTCTCTGGCACCTCAACTGATCGATGATGCTCGTGAGCCTGTTCTCCCTGTGACACATCACCTTCGTTTCATCATCGTCCTCCATTTTCACTGGCACATCACCTCTGGCCTCATCACCATCACTGCACTTGCCAACCGACTCGCTTGCCGGTGAACTCACTGTGTGATGCACTTCTGGACACTTTTTCAACACTTCCTCTGACATTATACACTGATAATTGACTTTGATAAATCGTTGTTAATGCTGCTGTCATCATATAGAATATTGATTTTATAGAAATCAGAAAAAACGATAATAACTTGGTACTTATAGATTATACAATGCCGTGATAATACAAAATTATGCACCTACAAACAGTTTTATATTTCCGTTTACAGAAACACAAGAGATTTTGGTGTAGAATAATTCTAATCTTGAGTCCAAGCCATATTTTCTTAGCGTCAGATCCCTTATTTTACAGATGGCCGGGTTCTGTACTAACAATCTTAATTCTGATGTTTTTAGTATTTTAGTGCTCAGCTAGAAAGCCAAGCAATTAAGCAGGTTTACTGCTTATTATTTGGTGTGACACCCACGGACATATTTTTACAGTTATCACGTGACCACTTTGTACGTTCGTAACAAAATACCTTTGAATCGTGCAGTCACCATCGAATGTTAAAAGTTACGTGATACAAGTATAACGGCAATTTTCTGGCTTCAGTGATGAAGATCTTATTGAACAATTTTTTGAAAAGGTACTTATAATATTGTACTTAAAGTCGTAAATGAGAATTTTCTTGATGATTTGTCCATTTTACATGTGACCATGTGTTTTGGTAGTGAATTACAAAAGTTAACTTCTAACATAAGTCCTTTGTCTAAGCTTGTGGTTATAATAAATTAGATGTTACCCGTCCGTTTCGCTGGTTGTAAGATTAAAATTTTTCTACCGCCTAATAATTTAGTATAGGTGGAAAAAGCTTTCGATAAAATTATTTTAATAATGCTGAAACCTTATAAGACTATTGCCATTTTTAAAACTACGTCTACTGACAAGAAAAAATGTTTGTTTATTATTATTTTTAACAATACGTTGTAAATTGTATCAACAATATATATAATAATTAAAGATATAGAGAGAAAATGTTTGGTTTTATATGGCCTATAATCTCTAAGACTAATCCTAAGTTCATTGCAATCGTTCAAACTTGATTCCTTCTATTACAATTCTTGCAGGCGTTAGATTTGTGTGTGTGTGTGTATAGTAGTGTTTTATAATCATCGTTTTTCTTCGTGTTTTAACTGTCGTATTGATGTATATGAAGAAATAACTGTTACCATAATATGTACAGAAATAAATCGGAAACATTTACGTGTGTACACATCTTTTTTTTTTTTAATAAAAACATAAACCTGTTATTCTTATTGTGACATAAAAACATTTTTTGAAATTAGTGACCGATTAACAAATCTTACCGATTCATCGATAGATACAAATTTATAATTTCCTGTAAATTACTTTCAAAAAGATCGAAGAAAAGCTTTTGGTCTGTTACGATTTTATCCACAAACTTAATTATTGAGATATAAGATTACGGACTGTAATAAAAAGTTAGGTATATATAGCAAAAAACACAGAAGGTGTTTTGGACTCATAGTAACAGTTTACTGTTTTTATGTGCTTGATACTGTATATTTTGTTACTGTTTGTTGGTTTTTAGTTATATATATATATATATAATATAAATATATAAAACATACACTAACTAGGTAGTTTAATCATATATGAATTAGTATTCGCATTCGCTATACCTGACATACACACTAACGTAAAAATTCACTCGTGTATGGCAGACGTATGGTGATTGCGTGACTGGAATTGCTGTCGAAACACATTAAACAGATAACATGCACTCGTGCTCACCACTCATCGCACCTACCTATCTGTCCCGTAGTCACTACCTTTAGTACGAACTAAATTTATGAGTACGTACAATAATAAATTTAAAACGGATCCTATTTAAAATCTAATCAAATTGTTAAAACAAAACACATCCGGAGCCTTACTTGATTGCACGCATAGTAAACTATTTTATGTCAACATGGTTACGAGATGTCGCTGTGTAAGTGGTCACCATCGTAAATTGCAGTACAGGCCGCGTCTCTGACGTGTTGTCGATCTAGATGAAAGCGAATCAAATATTTAGTAAATTTAGTTTAGTTTAAATATATAATTAGTGACGTTACTACGAATTTTATTACTATAGTTATATTTGTGTCATGTGGAACATCACTAAATTAAACGAACCTTCACCATCCTACCTTGGAGCAGCATGGAAAAGTGAACTCTTCCTCAATTACGAAGAGAGACGTTTTTCCTTATGAGTCCAAACCAAAATATTTATTTCAAACATTTTTTGTGTTAAATTATACAAGGTTAAGTTATACATTTATTTCGGACGTTACAAACAAACCCTAAAAGTCAGTCATTCATCAATTTATTAACCTTGAATTGCAGAATTTCAAGCAAACTAACTTGATCTGGTTAAACTGTCTACCTCATATTAGTTTAAGTTAAATCTGAGTCAGATAAATTAGACGAGGTGACGCCCTTATTGAATATGTAACAATTTTGTCATCGCTCATGCTCTGAAAGAGAGCCGTATTGAACACAAGTTACGGGGTGTTAATTCGATTTTGGAACCTAGAGAGGTAAATAAAAAGTAAACTCATAATTTTCTAAACATATAAATGTTTTAAGTGAAAATGACATGACATTGGAAACTCGTCTAACTTAATGACAGAAATATTTTTTCGCTGTAAGTGATCAATTACCTCTCTAGTAGGTATGTATTTATGATATTTATTAATGCACTTAGTTAATTTGTAAATAATTATTTGTAACAGAAATTAACAATGGCCCAGAATGAATATTTCGGTGACATAGAAACACCGTAAAGTACAGATTATATAATATTAACGACTGACGTTATAAAATTCAAAATATTTAAAATAATAACATGCTAGAATCAATGTACATATAAAGTTAACTATTTACAAAGTATTTAACGAACAAACAGTGATTTTATTAGCATACACAAGTACAAGCACGAGAAGTTATACGTACTAGTTGAATGGTTTTAAACGTATCGTATCGAGTAATCGCGCGATCAAACGAACCAATGCTAGTCTATAAACAGTATCCTACACGCATAATCAATCACCAATGGAGACGTTGACACAATAAACACGATTTTGCTTTTACCGTACCGCGTCAAATAACTCCAAAGTACACACGGATCCTATTGTTTGGATCGAACACCATAATTCTAATCAATATGGCGTTATTATTGATCATAGACAACCCGAAACTCGACTGACCTCTGCTGACCTCGTCGACCGCGCACAGCACTAGAAATGTTTTGAAATCAGTTTTTGTTGTAAAAACAGAAAAAATGTAAATTGAACAGGTAGAGCGAGTACAGCGGTTTATCGCGACTTACAACTGATAACTGAGGTGTCAGGTCAAACGAACAAATGGGGCGGCTACGGTGCGAACGGCTTGATAAGCGCCGATAACGGGCTCTTAACCTTCCGACGGTGACGGTGGAATCGTGTCACACTACTAAAAGTGACATACAATACCTGAAAGTCCTTTGATAATCGCCAAAGGTCAGCGAAATTTATATATAATAAATAATCATGATATTTTGAACCGTTACAATCACTATAATTACCTTTAATTTGTTTTTGATTTTTATTCTGTTTTAACTATAGTATTTTTAATGTTGTAATAATCGTATAAAACTTTCTCGTTTTATCAATTTTGAGGCAAAAACTCGTGTGAATTCCACGCTAGAGTTCAATGAGAATAATTCTGAATATCTTTCAATGAAAATAATCCTGAGTACCTATTAATAGTTTTAAAGCATCTTGTTCGTTTATAAGTACTTCGAATTATTTTAGAAGTGATGCAATTCTAAATTGCAAGAGAATTTTTAACACTGCTTTATACAATTTAAAAATTATAAAAAAAATACAATAACATAATCAACCAATTATCGTCACTTATGGGTGATCAAGAAAAAAATTACATTAACTGGATGAAGGAAACTGGGAAAAGAAGTTGACAGACGTTGCTCAGAACAAGATTGATTGTAAAATGACGAGACATTTATCTGAAATTTGTGAAGACTAAACCTCTGAGTTTCGCGATAATAACTAACTAGAAAACGCATGTACTATTGAACTAAATTACATGTATGAATCACGTAAGTATGTGTTATTGGATTCGTCGAAAGAGAATATGTGGCGGGACGCAGGTCGGTCACAACATCGTGACGCTGATAAGCTGATAACGCGATAGCGGACTGCACGAGCGGACAAAGGAGAACTGTATCGGTTTCAAGAAAACTTATGTAGCAGTTTTTATAAATGTAAAATAGTCCCACTTGTAATACATACACAACACAAACAATAAACAAGCAGACGAGCTACCTGATAATGGTGATGGTGACGGGGAGGTAACCGCCACTCATCGACATCGTAACACAAGTGGTGTTATCGTTCTATTCCCGCCGAGTAGCCAACGCGCTATTTTTTTTTGGCTCATTTATCCACCTAGTTAGCTTACTACAAGCGATTTTGTGTTCTCTTTGCCCCAAGCCTCTAAGCTCTGTTAATTATATTGAAATTGATAATTAAGTACGCATCTATTTGATGTTGAATAGTCACAGCAGCCCATAGACATTAGTTTGTATAGAGAAACACATTGTATTTGAAGGACAGGCAGATGTTTATTATTAGGTCGCCCATTCGTTTGCAAATACAATGTTGCTTGATATTAATTGCCTCACGACTGAATGCTTTTTCCTAACGTACGCTAACGTATTTAGTGACATAGCACTATTGTAAAATTTTTACTTAAATGCTCCTCCGTGCAGTAAAGTCGGCCCGCCTCAGTCACCTTTAAAAACTTTATGAAGAACTTTAAGTGTACGGCTATTATCACAGCGTGTTTATTCACCACAACAAGTGATAGATAAATTAAAATAAATACATAAATATGGTGTGCCAGAGTAGAGACATTCAGTGAGGTTATGAAAGATGAAAAATATTATGGAACTCTCAGCCCCCTGAAAGTTACAGGAGTCAGTGCCAGCTACACGCTGCAATACATTATCGTATTTCCTGTGGCTTGAGAAATGCAATCAGACGATAAATAAAATGACTCAGATCACATATTGATTTAGTGCCTTGTTCGAAACAATTGCAACACCGATGGCAACCCACGTGGGCAAGTTCATTTGCGGAGCAATATTTTGAGGCAAGCTTGTGTAGAAATCTCTTAACATTTTTTGTTTTATTATTAGATTTGTATTACATTACAATAAAATAAAAAGGTGTTTGTGTGTATTTCCAGAGATCAATATTTTCCAAATATATTCCAAGTAGAGATCACAGAGACGATGAGATATTGTGCAAGTAAGACATTGGTATGTACCTATAAATGTGATTCCGCTCGCCTCTACTTGCGCCAGATGGTTGTCAAGGTTTTAGTAAATAGGAATCCCGCTTGACCTTTCTTTCTGTCAAAAAGAGTTAGAAAATATTACCATACCCCCGACTCCGCTAAATAATTATAAGGAAATAATGACAATATTGGGTAAAAAATGGAGAAAGCAGACTTCGAATGGTATCAAAGCCTATAAAACAATTATTAAGGTTATAAAAGCATTTTACGAGATTCACACATACAGATAACGATACAAATGCCAGAACAGCATTATTTTTATTTGTATATTTAGATAATAATATGACGACTTAGCACATGCACGTAATATTTGTATGTCAACATAATATTTTCTATAGAATGTAACTAAAGACATAAAATTATTTCCGTAAACCGATTGTTCAAAAATAAAATAAAACGAAAATCTTTTTTTTTTTCATGTATACCACACTGAGCACAATACAATAATAAACTCGAAGAATACAAATGTCATGATTTTATTAAATCTATACTGTTTCATTAATTCAAGCTAATTATAGTGTAATACCAAGTAATATCAACCGGAAGTATCATGGCATAAATTCAACCGGAAATTAATGTTTTTCGAATTGTAATCGGAAGTCAAGTAGCGTTGACAAGTTTGGTATTACTTGGATAGTGGAAGGGAGAGTTAGTATAAAACCCCTTGCAATCAAACAGAAGGGGTTTCGCAGTTTAACTCTGAAGGCGACAAATAAGAAGGCTCAAAGATTGTCAAGTGAAGTTAGTAGTGATAATGAAAGTGAGTGAAATAAACGAATAGTGTGGTATATCAGTGAGTTTTTATTACACCAACACAAAATTCATTATATAAACAAACACGATCATCAAAATACACCGACGAAATACAACAGCGATCGCAGCTTGTTGACTGCATCTTTAACAACAGATACGTATTTGTTAAATTCCCATTGCACAAATACATTTTATTTGGCAAACGACTACGATTAGTTTACGTCGTTGCTTGCCAGAGGTCGTGAGTTAATCCAGGCGTCGCGAGGTCGTGACCCGCCGCCCTCCTGTTGATATGGGTAACCGATGCGTGTGCGCATGCTGCTTACACAACTGACCACTTCGTACAACGCGGCATGTTTTATCAAGTTACTTTTCAATACTATCAAGTACTTTTCGTCGTGTACACGTGCACTAGGCTTCAAATCAAGTCACGATAAAGGTACTTTTAGAAAAATTTAATGTAAACTAAATAATCTACGGAACCGATGACATTTGAACAAATTTAATTCTCTTATGAAATAAAATTTCCCGTGTCATATCAAAATTATAGGCATTTGTGTCGTTTAACTTACATATTAATTTCCGTGTCATGCGATAACGGATAGAAAGGCGAAATATCCAAAAAAAATTTGGTTATCGATAACATAGTCTACATGTCTTAAATGAAATATGCGCAGGGGTGCCTCGCTACCGTTTTGATATTCATCATCATCATCATTTCAGCCGGACAACGCCCACTGCAGGGCATAGGCCTCCTCTATGGAAGAGTTTAACAATTTTTATATATTAGTTTAATATAATATTATAGTTTAATATACTTGTTATATAATATAAATAAAAAGATTTGCAATTGAAAGCGGCAAAATATAGAACCAGGTACCTATTAATATAATACCCCGTATACCTGGTGGTTTTGAGCTATTTTTATCATTAAACGTTAGCTTCTTTTCAATAGGTATTTTTATAGTTACTTTATTTTATAATTTAGTTTTAATATTATCTAGTTCAAATTAAATAAATGCTGAATTACACAAACTCAAAATGACAAAACCATAATACATTGCTAATTTGGTATCAAACATTTTTAATTTTGATAAAAAATTGTCAAAAACTGCTTTTATTGTGATTTTATTATCTAGTATTAAACTAAAAATAAACATTTCTTCTATAAAAATCCACAAAACTCTTTCGTGGTATGGTACGCAACAAAATTGCAAACGAAACGTTTTTAGACATGATTTTATAATTTCTCATATCCCATGACATATCTGTCGCCTGTGTGTTGGCAGTTGGCGCGTTGTCAACGAGCTAATTCTGGCGTCGCGAGGTCGTGACCCCTCGCCATGCCCTGCGCCATGCAACAACAAATAAACTTGTCAATATTAATAATCTTTATATATAATTGCTGTTGCGGCTTTTGTTGACTGTACAATTTCAATTTTCCGATACAAGTCATATACACAATATTTTAGTTTTAGCTAGAGCATCCTTCATAGCTATACCTACTACGATCCGATTCTTACGTGTAATATAATATAAATAAAAAGTTTTGTTATTGAAAGCGGCAAAAAATAGAACCAGGTACCTATTAATATAGAACCCCGAATTGTCGTCGTTTTGTGCTATTTTTATAATTAAACGTTAGCTTCTTATCAATGCGTATTCTTTATTGCTACGTTATTAATTAGAAATTTCATTCTGATAATAACATAAAACAAGATTTTTATGAAATGATGTGAACTCAAAAGAAAAAAAATATGGAAACCGAAAAGGCCAATTGATTTATCACCTATTGATTTTCATTTATTGATTTCGAATTATCAACCAGGCTCGAATTCCTTCCATTAAGCACATTTAATGCCAGCGACATATGCCTTTCGACTTTTTATATTCAACGCTATAACTTCTACTTTTTTCTAAGTATGGTTCTCTAGAGTAATTTAAAGATTTTTCAAATGACTTAATACTTTTTTATTTTAATTTTTTTTTAATATAAACTTTTTAATTAGTATGTGCGATTAATTTAACTGAGTAATACCAAAGTGAAAAAGCATTATGGCTTATTTAGTGAGGCTTATTTTCGTTGCATCAAAGTGAATATCAATTTAATTTGGTAAGGTTACGCGCTCATAGAACAAGCACTCCTCAAATAAGTCGTATAATGTTTTTAATTTCTTTCCGTTGCAGTAAGAAACTTGTTCCCAGCTTCCTTCTTACCGGGCAACGGGTCGGTGATGCTTTTGGTGTTATTGCCCATAACATGGACGGCGGTACAATCGCTAACAGTTGGCTATTAGATTATTAGTTATTATTATTAGATAATTGACTATTGTCATAAAAAATGACAAAGTGCTAATTTAGATAGTATGTTCAATTATGAAATGAATATTAAAGCTAGGTTAAAAATATTATTTTAAGTATATGCTTGCGTGGCTTTTGGTCGAAACATGGACACCGTACAATGCAGTTTTGGTGAGGCAAAGTCATGACGTGACGCCTGCATTTGGTTAACTATGTATCAACTACTAGTAGAGTACTAATATTGAAATACACTTTGTAACTACTGACGAGCGAATATAAAATTGTATACGTAACTTTTAGGTATCTATACTTGTACATAAAAAAAAACTAATTGCTTTCTGTACATGAAGAATATATGAGATAAACTAATTTTAGGAGCCTCTATATCGCAATAGAATCCAAAATAATAGTTGTTAGAATTTTTTTCTGTATGTATGTGAGTTTATGCGCGCTAATCTCAGAACGGCCTAACCGTCTTCTTTATGGTTTTTACTAATGTATCATTTTCATCATTTCGTTTAAATCCCTCCATAAATAAAAAATATATAAATTAATATATAATTATTTCAAATTCACAGAACGAGAAAAACCCAATCCTAAAACAATGCAGGTGCTATTTCTAAGCTTAAGGGGTAGTTTTCTAAGCGAGGACAGTCTGCTAGTAAGTAATAAAACTGAAATGGGATCGAATCAAAACATTAAATATATGGTTGATAGTATCAGGCGTTACTTTGCGGAAATTTATTGTTATTAAATTAGTATTAATTTACTTTGCAACAATCCGCAAACACAATGTATGATGGTATATATTTCATGCATGTATAGAATCATATACCATCATACATTGTGTTTGCGAATTATTGCAAAGTAAGTTAATACTAATTTAATTAAATATATTTTTTGAATCTTACGTTATTAATATTTAAACCTAACAAAATATATTCGGAATTTTTGTCTGTCTGTTACAGTATCACACGGAAAAATAGATAAACTAGGAAGTAACACATTTATAGCTAAGATAATGATGGTTTACAGGTTCAGGATGCTTCATATCCACCTAATTAAATATGGTCAACATCTAGGATACTTTACATATATCGCCAGAAATCGCAAGATCATTTACGGCTGGATAACAGATATTCAGGATTCAAAAGTTCTGTTAACACATTAGTAAATAAGGTGTTAGTTTTTTTATTTTATTTATTTATTTAGTACACACAAAAAATTACAGAAGACAAAATATGTATGATTTTTTTTTTATAAGAACACTATTTATGCCATAGAGGTGTTATAGATAGAGCAGGAAAGCCAGGATTCCAACTATCCTTCGGTTAAAAAGAGAGAGAAGATTGCGGTACCTTCTCTATCGCTCTCTTCTCGCACATGTGCAATAGCAAAATGAGCATAATAGAACGATTCGACGGTTTGTTGTTGTAATTGAATTTCTGCGGTTGATCATGTGTTTATACAAATAACAAAAACGTGTGTAATTTGTAAATTGTTTTAATTTTATTATTTGAAAAACAGGCTGTTGTTTAATACGCATGCGTTAGTATAGAGAGAGACAGATACGGTACCGCAATCTTATTTCTCTTCCTAACCCACGGACGTTTCCGCCTAAAGGCAGCCCTATATCTCCCCTACTCCATGTATAAAACCTCAATGATGCCTAGTCAGAAATTAATTCCAATAGATCCAAAAACTGGAAAAGTGAGGCAAACTTAGTGCATACCTAAATAATAATAAATTTCAAACATAGAGATGATATGCAATTAATAAATTTATTTTTTATTTCAAGCCTAAAATGGGGGAATCATGCAGCGCCTGATATAAATGAATACCAATGTTACCGCGCGGGTACTATTTGTCAACGTTACGATTACAGTTGAAACAGTGAACGTTCAGCGGATACCAGAATTATGCCTTCACTAGTTTTCTAGGAAACCGTTAGGGTTTTCTGGAAACCGGAACATGATATTAGAATAAAAATTAAAATTGCCAGAAACACCTTTCAGAACATGAGGAGACTATTGAGTAACAGAAAAATTAGCATAAAACTGCGGTGGAGAATAGTCAAATGTTATATACTTACAATTCTTATGTATGGTTGCGAAAGTTGGACACTGAAAAAAAAGTCCATTGATAAACTTAGGGCTTTTGAAATGTGGATCTACAGAAGACTGCTTAAAATGGAATGAAAAAGTAGAATGTCGAATGTCAAAGTTTTACAAATAATGAATAAAGATTTGGAAGTTGTGAAAAACGTTAAGAAAAGAAAAACAGCCCATTTTGGACATATATAGAGGAACAATAAATAAAACTTATTAAAATTAATAATTGAAGGCAAAATTAAAGGAAGTAGAGGTCCAGGTAGAAGAAGAATCTCATGGATTGGAAATATAAGGGACTGGCTGCGGGTTAAAAGCACAGATAAGCTAGTTCATATGACTGCTGATAAAGAGACGTATCGACAAATGGTCGCCGACCTCCTTGATGGAGATGGCACGTGAAGAAGAAGAAGTTTTCTAGAACAACCAAACCAAAAACCAAATGACTAAACAAATATTTCTTAATCCCCGGACACATTCTAATGCTGAAACGCAGTTCAAATTATTTTGGTCCGTATTCAAAGAAACTAAAATCGTGTGCCTCAGGTCGATGATCATGTTTACGTTTTTATTTCATTATTCCGATGGGAATAAGAATAACCTAGAATCGCAAAAGTCAAGAACCTTGACTGAGAAACAAAATAGTCTGTTAAAAATGGTGTCCCCCTTTTCTGATGCCCAAACAACAAACTATTTGTATGTAAATATATTGATGTCGGCCATTCCGATAGTTGTTTTGGCGGTTTTGGCGTGGTTCCACGGCTGGGCGGATATTTCAGGAGGCCCGGGACGAGGTCGTGACCTCCCACCCTCTTTACGACGCATTTGGAGCGAATACGTGAATTAATAGCTATGCCATGCACACGTTATTTAAATTTTTAATATCAGAATATATTTCATTAGCCTAGAGAGCTAAAAACTACTTACAGAAAATAATATGTAACTCAGGAATTCCATTGGCTAAGTAGCAGAGAGACCGCATAAAGTAGCGTAGCGTGCGGCAGTCGTGATGAGGTGACTAGAGTTTGTTGAATCAAAACTTCGTCTTCTTCATCAATGATAAATATAAAACCTATTTAATAAATTGTAAAAAAAAAAATCTTATTAATGATATACAAATATGATAAATCAGTAATCTAGTTGAGAGTGGCCTGTAGAAAGAAGTTTTCCAGGTTTGATTATCAACCGGGGAAGAATTTATAAGGTAGGTGAATGCTTATCTCGGCTCGTCGGCTGGTCTATCAGTGTGTATATGTATTATATAATATATTATTATTTAATTTTGTTATTAACTAAAACGAACAAAACATAAAATAACAACGAACCTATTTGCTAAATCTACCCTCAATTGCTCAGATAATGCAGGCAGTAAATTAATGTATGTATGTAATGAATTTATTTAGTATAAGAAAACAGATATTTATAAATAATTATTCCATTGTATGTTTTCGAAGTTATTGAGTAAACTTGATAAAAGTGCTGCCTAATAAAAATACATGACAATAATAGGTATAAAAGACTAATTTCTGGCCACAATCTTTATTAAGGTTTTTTTTAATTTAACTCTTATGCAACTTATCATTGTGATATCGGAAAAGTGTCAACTGTCCGACATCACAAATATAAAACATAATCTGAAAGACAAACTACTACACACATATAATAACCAACACATACAAAAATAAACGCAAGTAGTTGAGCCCGTAAATTAACTTTGATTACAAACTTATTTTAACTTCTCCACTGTAGATTCATCTTCATAAGATACATAGATTCTATTGCATAATATTTAAGATCTATTTCCCTTCTACTTTTCTTAGAATAAAGTACACAATAGGTTTAGAATTTTTACGTAACACTACGTGACAAAAAACGAACCTTTAATTCACAATGGGACGTTTTTTATTTCGCAACACAGCATTTGTTTCAAACGAGAGTTCAAACAGTATAGGCGGACTTGTACTAATATTTTGTAAAAACTCCGAAATTACGATTTTTTTGACAAGACGTACCAACTGCAGAATAATTCAAAAACGGTACGTAACATTATTATTGCTCATACGTCGCATACAATATCAGTAATAATTCACTCAATACTTCAAATGTTTCATATTGAAATATTATTTTACTACGTTATAATATCCAATGTTTTATCACAATTGAAATGTCAACGGTATTATCATCCAGATTATCGAAACGAGTATCAAACACAGGAGTATCCGGATTATGATAATTCAAGACATTCTATGCACTATAAAACACATTTTGACGATGAAGAGTACTTCGATGTTTCTGGAGAATGCATATGTCCATGCAATAATTGTTTAGATATCCAACCTTGTTGCAAGAGCGTCTGCGTCAATTGTCTTTCGTCACAACCAGAAATATTATTCATGCCGTACATATATCCGATTATTGTAACACAGGATAAAATTAATGAACCCGATAATAAAATTAAAGAAACACCAACAACAACATCAAATACACTTAAAGATGTAACGGAAACGACAATTAATATAACAACAACAACAACAACTGTTCCAGAACCAATAGAAAAGGTAAATAAGCATGAAAAAGAAGTTCAAAAAACAAATACGCAAATTATTGAGTCACGTGAACATTACCCGTTTACCAATACTAAAGACAAATTCGTTTTGACATCGTTGAGGCGCACTAAAACCAACAGGCTTCCTAAATACGGCATAGTACCCATCTCAGACAATTTGGCAGAGAAAATATTGCTGCAGTTACGAAATGTGAAAGTGCTGAATCCAAATGTTAGAACAATGGACTTTCTGAGTAAATATAATAGTTAAATATTTTTACGCTCATGCGTATTGTGAAAATCATATTAAGGCGAGTTTTTATTACATTATATCAAAATTCTATTGATATTTACGAGGTTCATTTATAATAGTGACCGTTTCTATAGCACAATTTCAGTAGAGATATTTTATTATAAACAGTATAATGTGTATTTTATGCATCTATGTTATAATTTAGATGTTTTCCTTTTTTATATCAATCAATATATTACAATTATATGAATATGGTACGTATAAACATTTAGTGATATTTGTATAACCACTAAGGTAAGGCACAAAAACTTTATTGTACGTGTACATTTCAGCTCCTTAATTTAGTTTGTTATTTATTTCTCGAACGGGTGAATTCCCAATACGACTATCAGAGGAAACATTATTTTTATCCGATCCAAAATATCTATTATTCATCAGCAGACGAATATGAATTTAATAAAAAAAGAAGAAGACATTTTTCAGGAAGCCAAGTTTCGGCACGAAAATGGCTTAAATTTCCCGAATATCCTGACTACGTCGAAACCCAGGATGTTGGCAGAAATAAAAAATGCAAGTGTTCCTGCGATCAATGCAGCAATCTGAAGCCTTGCTGTAGTTCTGTCTGTGTTAACTGTAACTCTATCCCCGGGTTAGTTTTAGTCCCCTATCCGATGCCATTAGTCGTCCAGCTGACAAATACTAATACCACCACCTCTAGTAACCAAGAAACCACTACAACAACGACGACGACAACAACAACAACAATGACTACAACGATAACAACAATTACAAACTCAGATAAACCAACAATAGCGGCGTCACAACAATCATACCCGCCGGTTTCATATATTCAAAGGTCTACGGTTCCTGTTACTATTAAAGACTTAAAAGTGAACGATGTAAAAAACCTTAAATGTCCTCCTGCAGAAGATAGCTGTTTATATAATAATAAAGCTTACAGAAAAAACAACTGGCAGCCATACGAACACAGACAGAAAAGGTATCATCACAATAATGGTATACTGAGACCAACGGTGCCGTATCCAAATTTTGCACAAAAAACTAACACCTGGATTCCCAAATACGGAATTGTGGCTATTCCGAATCACTTAGCTGTAAAATTAATGCAAAATATTTAAAATAATTTACAGGAACTAGACTATCTAAAATGACCAAAATATTATAGCGGCCTAGGAAGTTGGTAACTGATATAGCCGTAATAACATACTTCATCTAGTTACAAAAATACCAAGCCTACAATACTTTGTTATGATAATAAAAATAATAAGTGTACTAAATGCTGAGAAACTCCATTCAATCGTCTTAAGCAACTAAGAAACAGATCAGATATAATTATGTCATAGAGGTCTGCTACGATGGATGGTCGAAGCGATATTAACCGAAACTATATTCGCCAATTGTTATACCGATATCTGAAATTAAAATATATCCGAAACTATAATCGAATCCAATAATTTTTTTTCAAATAATTTCATATAAGTGCCGAGTCTACATTAAACACGTTATGACAGGTTTTCTCTATTTGAGCCGATACACTCATTATTTTACTATGTTAGGTATTTTCTATGACTATAACACTTAATAATATCTAGAATGAAAGTCAAACTGTTACCTAATAAATACATTATACATTTTATAAAAGTCTTAAATTACCTAATATTCGTAACCGAAGTTATCCGAAACAATCGGATAATCCGAAATAATTTCATATCCGTAATCGCAAGCAAAACCGGTAAAATGTTATTCATATATCTATATCCAGATCCGAAATTTCATATCCATAACATCCCTAATTAACACTGTTGAATGTATTCCTGGACGGTCATATTCCAAATTGTCAACCAATTAAGTACAATATTTGACCAGAGACATTACGATAAAAATTTTGCTTCTTAGTATTTTGTGCTAGCTGATACCCGCGACTTCTTCTACGTTGCTTATTATATTAAAACATAAAATACACACATCACTGTATATGTAGTGCTTATAAATCGTTGTTTCTTAAAACTTTTGTAAGTTTACATTAAACGAAGACATCGTATATATATATTTGTTGATAAGGTCCAAGTGAAAACTTAATGGATATTTATACAGTAGTTTTTCTGCGATGCGCGCACAACGGCAGTCCTCTATCGTTTTATTTATATTTATATTATTCTATTTATATAAATTCAGGGAAAAGAAATTTATTTATCATTTATAGGAATTAATTGAAGGCTGAGTTACAGATTGGCTAAGTCCTTCCTAGGTATAATTTTAACTAATGTTGGGTTTAGGACACAAATACTGTGATTTACTACTAAAATTAATTTAACATACCTACTCGTATGAGCACAAATTAATATTTTTATTAAAACATACTAATATTGACAAAAGGTAAATAAATTGTTGTTTATCAGTAACATTTCATCAGACTTAACTAATCGTTCACGGTTGAAATAAGTGTTACAAAATATAATGTATTTTTCAACTAAGTAACTAAAAATATTATTTAAACTATAAGACTCGGATATTACTGAATGTAACAAATTAAGTATTTTTTCAAATGTAATTGTGTAGATTTAGACAGAAAAAATAGTGAATCGTCCAAAGTTTCACTTTTAACTCAGTCTATTATTAATAATATAGAAACTGCTATTATTATTTCTTTTAAAAGTTAATTATTTCATTTGTTAGATATCTACGTAAGCATTGTAAGTGATTTGTCCTAATTTGTTCAGTTGTCCTCGCCTATTTAAACACAAAGTTGATAGATATATCGTTCTGTTACCAATTTGTTATATTTAGTACCCAAGTGATGCAGTTTCAATGAGCCTCACCGGTTTTTCGCAAATAAAGTTTTCAAAAGTCTTTTTTTGGGTATCAAACCTTCTCGTAAATCACTTTAATACATTAGATATTTTGATTTAAATGTCTCTTATGATTATTATCAATTATACTGTGGAAGTTAACTTTGATTACATATTTCGATATGAAATGTATTAAAAACAGACAAGTTTTTGACACTTTGAACGGAAAAATATTCGTTTACTATCCAGTTGTATAAAGTTGTATAAATAAGTTGTTAAAAGAAATGTCATTGTTATTTTTTTATATAAACGATTCCATACATTTACTATGACACTATAACCAATAAAAATATCGAAAGCAAGTGATTTTGAAAAAATAACGAAAACTTTTAAGTTAATATTTTATATTTAAGACACAAAATTATTAAAAGTATCAAATTATTTGTATTTTTAATAAAACTATCCGATAAAACTTTCGACAACACCTGTATATCATTGATGGTATATGATATAACTTGGTACCCGTAGTATAACTAAGGTTTGCCACGTGGAGGTCCTTATAAAAACGTAAGTCCTACCTTATCATATCAAGCGGATGTAATACCCAATTATCACTTGCTTTACCGGCAAAGGAAGACATCAGCTAATCTATACAAGTTTAAATTGGCTAACGCTCAGTTACAGAAAAAATCCTACTAAGCAGTGAGACATTAATGAATTTGTATAGATAAGTATTATTGAGCGTAGATGGAGATGATAATAAGAGACACACACTTAATTAATGTGCAAACGGCCTTCACCAACCGTATTTACGATACGTTCACAACACATTTCACACTGAACTTTAATCGACACATCACTGAAAACACTTAAGATGGCATAGTCATTTGTTGATCGAGGCCCACCGGCGCGGCCGAACTTTGTTTTGGAAGATGTTTTTGTTGTTTATTGATCTTTCGTTTAATTAATCGATTTAACATAAATTATCGGGCAGACAATGGCAGCGGCTCACTGAACGTGGCATGACCTTTCAGAAGGCGGCGCGACTGCGCGTGAGTCGCGCGGGGTCACATCGGATGTATTTTTAGAGTTTAAAGTTCGAAATACGACGGTTATTCACGCATGCGACCGCTGAAGTCTTCGCCGCTTCCGCTGAACGCTTGCGTTTGTAGACGCTTTTCCTACATAAGACCGAGATTTTACAGCGTAGAAAAGGATTTTACAAACATTTCGAAGAGTACAAAATCACAGCCATGCTAATGAAAACCTAACGACCTCTTTCATACAGACGTCGGCAACAGAAACGTCTAAGTCAATAGTAAGGATTGAGACGGGTTCTCAGATCTTTAACAGCGTCGAAGGAAGAATATTGTACGATAGTTTTCACCACCCACATTATTTAGTTTATTATATCTCTATCATTTCTTTGTCGTAATGACGCAATGTCTAGACTCTGACGATGTTTACTTCGACGTCAAAGACGCACGCAACGTACCTAATACAATAAATAGACAGGTTTCAAATGGTAAAATAACCTGCACATTTAATAAATTTTAGTAACGTTTTAAAAATATGTGTTTCTCTGCCAAGCTGAAGTTGGCTGGCATGGTAAATTATGGCTTAAACATCAAATATCTAGTTCTGGGAGGAGTTCCAACTTACATGCCTGCAATGAATCAATGATAAACTGCGTGAATTTAATAACATAAATTAAACTTACATATGCTGTTTCGTTGTTAAATGTAAATTAATCTTATTGTAGTGTTGACTTTAATAAATTATACACTCATAAAGATTTATATAGATATAGATGTGTGTGTAATTGAAGGATTTAAAAGTGTTATAGGAAGTTAGAGATTATTTTTGCCACTTATATGTTAGTCTTAGTGTTATGTTTTGATACCGCACTGAATTGTAAGAATTTAAAAACATCTGTCATTTTATACATAATTACTTATACGGTGCGGAATGATTCGCTGTATGTCAACCCTTCAGCAGGTCATCGGTAGGTACTGACTAAATATTTATATAGCATATGCGATACGAGGATTTCTAGCATGTGGAAATAAGCCGGAAAATAATTCGATTCGGTTTTTAAAATCACTGCAACAAAAATTACTGAGCTTCAACTAACATTCCACTGTGGGTCACGGGTTCTCATGTTTTCGACGGATAATTAGGACCATTATTTTACTATTCGATTTGTTGTAGCAGTCGTTTAGTTATTTTTTTAGTATGCCTTATATTGGTGGAATTAGTTGTACGATAAATTCATTCACACTCTCCTTATTGTTGAATGCGACACATTTCTCTAGTTTCTCCAGTTCTCACTGTAATATCGTCACTTTGTTTATCCGCAGCAACTACTGTAACCTATTATTAGAATACAATTATTCTTTCCTTATTTCTGTGCCCTCCAAAGGACAGGTACTCAATTTTTTTTGCCATCCAAGCCACCACCGCAGCAACCGAGCCGGCAGTTGCTGAATTAAACGTAGTTGAACTGAACGACTTCACTACCAGTGTTACTCCTACATTATTAATTTATTTAAACTCTATGTTATTATGGAAGGAAAGCAAAATGGTGTCTGAAAGAAACTAAATAATACGATATCTGCTGGCGACTAACTTTTTACATTAATAGACAAATAAATATAAACAAACGGGGAAAACGGCCTCACGTATGGTAAGTGGTCACCACGACGAACATTTATATCACTGACAGTAACATTGATCCGTTACTGGTCGAAAGTAATTTGGAAACACCAATTGCTGGCTCTGCTTCCTAAATTACAAACGGAAAACAAAACGAAAATGTTTGTTGTGTCACTAGCCGATTAAACGTGTGCACGGGGCATCTAAGTAAGGGCTCTCCGCCGGTTTTTCACGTACGTACCATCAAAGACATCAGGGACACTTTATGGACGGACATGGTAGCGATGGATTCGGTTATAAAGGATTCTATGAACAAAAATTGCACTATAAATAACTGCAATAGAAACTTTAAAAAAATCTCTTTACAAGTTCTCATTTTACAATTCATTTGCTCTTTCGTGGGCATTATTTACTAACTAACTAAATTATGTTACAGCTGAGAAAAATGCCATAATGTAAATTTAAAACTCACTTCAAAAGTATTCTTATGCTACTTATGATGTGGGAGTCTAAAAGAGGAGAGGGAATAGACTATTATAAGTTAGTTCATTCAACATCTTAGACTTCATCACCACGTACTGATAGGATTGATGTCAGAGATTAACGTATTTTATGTAAAAAAAATCTTATGCAGAAAAGTTATTACAGACTTGATGATTACTTTAAAGATAAGATTGCATGGGCATGGGTTTAATATATAGCCCTAAGTATGTTCTGTAACTGTGAGTTGGAAAAAAAATGCCTTGGTTTCTTGTCGCTTCTTCTTCCAGGTCCACTCACGGTAGGGATTTGTTGAAGCAATGGAGTAGTTTGACTTTCGAAAAGTATTTTTAAAACCTACTACGAATATTGTTCCTTCATTCATTCATTAATTCCAGAGAAGGTTAGATTAGATTAACTCTGTTAGGAACTCTGTCAGCACACACGTGTATTTATGGAATGAAACTGGGTTGTACAGAGCCCAGAAATCATCAGCACAAGCAGACGAGCCCGGATCCTAAGATGTGTGAAGCACCTTTCACTCCAAAACAAGTTCCGTGAATTCTGTTTTCAGAATACAATATGATATGTTTGTAGCCCTGCCGTGTGGTAATTCGGCTGTTATATTATATTTCAAAACATAACGTATATAATCACAATCAATAATCCCCACTGCTGCTTTGGTCTTCTCACAGAATGCATGACAAGGTTAACCCTTAACCGTCGAAGGCAAAAAATTTGAATTGCATTACGCGCCTGATGTACAGTTAACATTTAAGTCGGATTACAAACAATTGTCGAACCTTGGTATTATGATTCGATGTTTTCTAGAATCTTCACAATAATATTTAGACTGTGAACTGGTATGCAGGATTTACCACCTTTTTTTCCGAAATGCCCAATGTTTCCTCATCATTATTATACTGGTTAGCCATGGGTATGCTGAAGCGCCGCGACGTCAGCACTGGAAAGATCATATAGGCTGGTCAAACAACTTTAAAATTTTCGTTAACTAGACATACTTGCAGTTTATGGACTATATTTTTTGATATAAACTTGTAATGTGGGACATTAGAATGTTGATATTATCCGAAGACCACCCAGTTTGTTGCAAAGCAAAATAAAGAATAAAATTGATAATGAAAGCGAATAAATCGCCGTCTGCTACGGATATAACTGAACACTGCAAATATTGGCCTTAAAATATGATGAATTGCATGTTTGTAAGAAAAGAATATATTATGAAAATATAAAAGCGGAAACCACACTTCTTTGTGAAAAAACAGATAAATTTTTCGCATATAATTATTTATTTTATTTTTATGGTAAAACCTTTACAAAAAGGGTACAATGAACGCGCTTGATGTTCTTAGTTATTCTCTATCAGTCAATCCTGGGTGTAGTGAGAAGTTGTGGTAAATAATACAAAACATACCTAAAATGTTTATTTGAAAGTGTAAGTTTATTTGTAATTTATACATTTTACATTTCGTTAAAGAATAACTTAGTTGCGACTGAATTCAAAGGTAGATGCAAAATTCACTGAAGTATTATATTGCTCAGTGATAGGCAGACCTATCTACGAAGATTTTCATTTCTTAGTCGAATGAGTACTAAAAATGCCTCACCTATGTCTAGATTATTCTGTACTAGCATTAAAATTTTGTGAGTTTGTGTACATGCGGAAAGCAATCTCCGAAACCGGGCACCTATTTGAAAATTTTATTTTCCCATTTGAAAGGTACATCATTCCGGATGGACAACGGCTATGCATAATGTAAATATATTTATTACATTTATTATTATTTTTCGAAGTTGGTGCGGGCCGCTATTAATTAATATACATAAGTCAAAAGTACATTTGTAAGTTTGATATTTATGTGAAAAGCCAATTAAGTCACTCAACCCTTCGATCGTATCGTTTTGACCTTTTCGAATTTCGTTATCGCTAACAAAAACTTACATCATCCTGACCTCCAGGTACGCGACTCCAATCTAATCACGGGCACATTGACATTAATTAAATTAATTGTAGTGTATATTTATACTGTTTTTATAATAATAACATTGGACACGAGCAAACAGGGTTGTTTATTTAAGAAAATAGGTGTACTAAAGAAAACACAAATAAGTTGAATAAAAATTATATTCCTTACAAAATACGAAGTACACAGCCATTTTTGACATAAATTTGATATCAATGCTGAACAGTTCAGCTGTCACTTTCATTATTTATACCTAAATAAATAAATTGTCGTACACATATCAAATGTTACATAAAAAAATAAATCTATTATGTAATAACAATTGTACTACAAAAATATTCCTGTTCTCTTATCGCTAAGTTATAATATTACCAAGAAACGGATTGATAAAAACTACAACAATTCCAAAGTTACCAAATAAAAACAATTCAAATACCATTCCATAAAATTCCAAGTCATACAACAAAGGACTAGGTCCCGAAATACTTATATCGTTTTGTACTCAGAGTACCATCACAAATTGATTCATAAATGCACTATCGATTCGCGCCTTAAAAGCTAACAACAGTGGGTTGAAATTCAAATGGCAGTATTTACAAACGACCGTACCATTCAGTTGGATATTTAACGTAATGTTAATACATTACGGTCATAAGTCATAATAAGGTGTCTGGATAATATAAAGCTGAAACTGGTCAGTCAATTTCATGACTTTATAGTCTGTATTTCAACGCCATAAGGTCCAATCCAACCGCTCTCGGCACGAACCATCATCACTTGGTCTGCAGGGCCAGGGAGTCGATCAGCTCCTGGAACTCTGTGACGTACCACGCGGCCTTCCTCTTCACTTCTTCTCTTACTACGTTGCCACCGAAACCTTTATAACAATATAAAATTAAGATTAAGATGATTTAAATTTTGAAATCAAAATAAGAATTTAAATACTAATTACAATGAATAGAGAATAACTATCATCTCATGTTTGCCAGTTCCACGCAGGATAAAAAATTCACTTTGTCATTGTTGGTTAAAGATGTGCTGAGGAGTTTATTTCGCCGCTTCTTCCCGTCATAATTGTAACAGCTTTTAGAAAAGGTAGTAAAATCATTAAGTGATGTACATTAGTATATTTACAACTAAATTATTTTAAATTTACATTTGTCTAGGGCTTACTTTCCTCATAATTGAATTAATGTTCACGCTCTAGTACATCAATAAATATGAGTGATGGACGCCATTTATCGATATTCACGTAGCCAGCTAATAGATATGCTGGTAAGAAAACTTACCATAATACATTCGATACATTCTGGGTGGTAAGTTTTAGCGTTCATTGTCCTAATCACCAGGTTTCACCATGAACGTTCAAAAAGGGCTGACGAATGATGGATCTCACCTATAAAAGCATCAGCGGGCGGGCTGGCTTCGGCGTCAGTGGCGCCGTCCCCGATCATCACCAGCCTCTGGTAGCCGTGCTGCTCCTTCAACCGCCGTATCACCAGCCCCTTGCCGCCAGACCGAGATGTCGGCTCGTTCTCATCGAAGCCCGCGTATTCGCCTGGAGCGAACGAGAATACATTTATAGCCGGAAGGATAACTATGAATTATTCGAACCAGTTCACAAGTGATCAACGTCCATTATAGACATGACCAACCCCAGGAAAGTCAATGAGACTCTAAACTAGAGATCTTTTCTGATCGTATTTGAAGAACCTCTCCGAGAATAAATTTAAACGAAGCATTCCACGGCTGTGATCATTACAAATGGACTGCAGAGAATCTCTATAACCCCAATCAACTCGAAGCTAACCTGTGGAAGTGTCTGTCGTGTTAAATATTAATAATTTCAAACAAAGTCTGTGTCATTTTGAAAGCGAAATTGTATTTTTAGTTTTACCAATAGACTGTGGTTCACAAGGCAGGTAGAATAAGGCGTTGTTCTTGTAGCCCAGGACCAGAATAGGGCAACGGTATCCCCTGCCTGTCGTAAGAGGCGACTAAAAGGGGGTTTCCGGGGACGTGGGCGGCTAGGGTGGGAGCCCGAACCGTCCAGCCAACGATTCCGGGAAGGATGTCGGTATACGTGGCCGCATACTGGCGTAACACCGGGAAGCAAGGGGTATAGTTCGTCATCCCGAGCAGTGCCCGGCGGGGCACGCGCTCATAGGACTCCGGTTGTGTTCCGTCGGAGATCCCGGAGTCCTATCATAGCGCCGAGGAAGGCCATCGGGGGGGGTTTGGTGCGGTAAACATCTAATATAATATAAAATATATTTTTTATTTATTTAATTCTAATTAACATTGACTACCAGTCGAATTTAGAGGTTTGCAGCGAACACTGAACTCGGCGCAAGTAGTTGAAGAAAAACACACATCAACACGAGTACATAAAATAGAATTATACATTGCTTACTTCATTATTACATGGCAAAATATCTTAACTATTAGTTTTCTTTAAGCCTGCCACTAAATACAAGCATGACGAAAACAAAATACGAGCGCATATCAGTATTTATTTACATTTTCCTTATACCCAATACAAAGCCAATTAGACAGAGGTCGATTACATATCAGATTTCCGTGAATGATAATAATTCTAGGCTTCTCTATCTATGTATTAACATGTTATCAATTGATCGGTACATCAGGTCTATTACAGACTTCATAATTCTCATAAGGCAGTTTTAAGACGATAAGGTTGGTTAAAAACCAACAAGACTTAAACAAGACTTTAAATACGTAATATATACAAAACTAGCTGGTGCCCGGTGCGTTTCGCTTTACCTAATAAAATGGGTCATTTTCTATTAAAATACGTATTCGTAAACTTGTCGGTTTACCAACGCGGGAACAATGCGTTTAGTTTTATTGTTTTAGTATTGTTATTTATTTTTTATTTGTAGGGTTCCAATGCTGTCACATGCATTTATACAAAATTTAATACCAATTCGACCTATGGTTCAAAACATAAAAATCAGTGCCACCAGCGCCACTTATCCGGCACTAACGCAACATGTTCGTCGGAGTGGTCATGTCGCCCTTTATATGTATGCACAGATTAATATCAATTGGGCTAACGGTCCTCGAGTTTTAGGTGAACATACATACAGACATACATTATATTTTAAATATACATATAGATACTCACATCACTAGTAACAGTAACACGTGCGACGTGTTAATAAAACGCGCATCTAAATATATACATATTTACCTATGTCACTGATGTCATAGATAGTGTTGTTCACCCCCCTGGGCGTGTTCCGTGACCCCCGATGATGCAACGGTTGAAAACATTTCTGAACTATCGCCGGGTAACCCATAGATTGACGGCTATCGGGCACGCCGCGAACGCGTGCCGATGTGATTTACGACGATCAGGCCTTTTGCGTAAATGGGACACGATTACATCTGGCCTTATCTTGCACATTCGTGATTCTCGTTTTGAATGGACTATATGGGTATAGAACCTTGCATTATTATTAAATATAGTAATAATTAAATCTGCATTAAAAGCCGTTCGCAGAGCACTAGTCTCTTTATAACGAAGAGGCCTAGAGCAAGCATACTCCAACGTGTTGCGCTTTTTAACGTGATTTTGGACATTGGACTTACATATACTATAGAACCATGGATTACTATAGAAAGTAATATAAAAATCCAAATTTTTTAAGTACCTAAATGGTAATGAAATGCTACTAACACAGCGGCCTACGCCTAGTGTGAGAACTTGGTTAATATAAATCAGAACAGTTTGAATTCGGCCCAATATTTCCACGTTTTATTTAATAAACAAAGAAATCAGAAAATAACAAACAACGATAAAACTATGTAACCTAAAATGGTAAATTCGTTTTGCGTGTTAAGGGCCTAAGCCGCTCGGGGCACATACCGATACGTAACGTCACTCACCGTATCTGCAGATCGGCGTGTACCTACAATACGACGCATTTTAATACGAAACAACTAACAAACACACATCACCAACGAACCCCAATCTATATCTATAGGCGGCGGTGGAACTTACCATCAGGTAGCCAATCTGTCCGATCGCCTATTAATGCCTAAAAATATAACTTGTTTTTGAACATGCGATATGTTATGTATGTCGTATGTGCGATAACAGGTCGACTACGGTCATGCAGGCGTGTCTCTATATACATATATGTAACTAAGCTGCTATATGTATAGTCTGTACTACTTATAAGCACTGAACTGAGAACGCGCATAAACATAATCCGTCTAAAGATCGGACCTACTTCTATTAGTGACAACAAATGATAACAAAATTACTAATTTAAAAATGTTATATGTATAATGCGTTTGAATTAAAAAAATACTTTATAAAATCAATTAATTCAAAAATAATTAATATAAAAATATGGGACGAAATTAAAAGCAACTTAATAAGTTTTTGCCTAGCATTTTGACCGTCGGTATCTCAGACTCACTTCTCAAACATTAAATTATGTGCGTATTACAAATTAATAATTACAACCTGCATACTTCACTCTCTGTTACGTTCTCAAAGCCGAGTGAAGTCTGCCAATCAGCACTTGGAATCCTTGGACTACAGGCTAAACCCTTTTTATTATGAGAAGCGACCCGTGCATACCCTTTTATTATTGCACTGGGACAATTATTTGTCGTAACGATTACTGATGATGATGGGGCTAAATTGTGTGTAAATAAATTTCAATTACACATTACCAAATTCTAGTTTCAGGTAATGTCTCCTGACTCCTCAATTCATTCGGATTTGTATCCTTAAACCATCTTTTGTGTGAAAGAGACACTAATGAAAGACCTTTAACTAAAAATATATTAACAAACAAGGCAATGTGCAAATTGATAAAACAAGTAAGTGTCTACGACGCTATTGCTTTCAAAACACTTCATACCTGATTATACGTTCAAAAACCTTGTGTGCACTGAGCTCTACACTGGGTAAGAATAGATATGCATCGATAAGATTTGAATTAGAATTTGATAAGACTCTCTAAAACTTTCTTAAATGTATATTTTATTTGTTCGAATAAACATTTCTTATTTACTTAATATAATTCCTAACACTGACCCACTCACAAAGAACGCATAACCTACTTTTTTTTAAAAGGGCACCTACTCATGAGTTTTGTTTAACTAGTTAATTCATGGATCATGACCATAAAGATGTACTTAGATATGTATACACACGATTATTAATACTAAGATTTAATTTAGTTTAAAATAGAAATATCGTCAATAACTAGATTTTTCTACGTAAGAAATATTAACAATCACTTGCGGCAACACCAAAAAAAAACATATTTTATTGTGATCAAATATTACTCTGACTTATAATGTACATTGAATTCAATACTGTTTGTGAATGTTTCGAAAGTTACATTTTTCCTCTTACTTTCTTTGTGCTACTAAGGTGAGGTTGTCTGGATTAGCGATAACAACTAAATCGTATTTATTTCTCAATGTTGTCAGTCCTGTTTTAGGTGCACAATGAAGAGTTAAACTAAACAAAACATCGTCAATATCGGTCAATAAAGAGGCATCCTTGAAAAGTAGTCGCGATAAAAGAAAGAGATAGCAACAGTATGTCCTTACTCGCTTGCTTCGAACACTTTACACCGCAGATTGTACAGAGTAGCAAAACACTCACCGTTGAAGTAAAATTTGAGCCTGTTTGCGAACACGTTGGCCTTGTTGATGCCCAGCTGTTCCGCCACTGGCTCTATGAGACACCTGAAGCCACCCGACACCAGGTACACCATAACGCCTCTCTCTTGTAAAGTCTTCACTAGTGCTCTGAAATTAAAACAGAGCTCTAAGACTTTTCATAAATCGGTAGCATGTAATGAGGCCTTTATAAGACCATCAGTCTATCACACCCTATTGTTTAATCCTAAACTAGGTAAATATGCAGTGTTTGGGTGAAGTGTGTGAATTATGCAATATATGTATATTAAATTAAATTACTTGTTATAAAGAAAAAAAAAATATTTTATCCCCTTCACTTACACACACATAATTAAGATTTAAGCAAATTTGTCTAAATATAAAAAAAAACTTATACATTTAAAATCTGTTTCCGGATCATTAATTTCAAAAATAATTTCAATCAAATTCGTTTTGAAATTTAAAAAATAAACAAATGTTCCAATCGATCAATAGACTTTGACCGAATCATGCAATTATAATTTAACTTTTTTCTGCTTTTATGTACCTCCTAAAAACCAGCTCTTGGGAGCAAAGTGCGAATGTTTCTTCCAATAATCTAAACCCGTATCGCTCATTACAATTGTAGATTTTTGCATATTTGTTCCTATACCCAGCTTTATTGTAAGGCAACATTAGACTAACACCAGGTTTTTAACATTTTCTGTTGTAGTGATGAATTAATGCTTGATTGTCAAACTCAAAAATATGAATCAAAATAAAAGATTGCAGTTATTTGCCCACAAAGTCCCATATTATATCCATAGCATCGGCCAAAAAGTATATAACTTAAACGTTGGTTTAAAAATTGATGAATTGATGCCCAAAAGTGATTTAAAACCTTCCAAAAATTTTGCACGCCAAAGAACAGAATGAGCCATTATTACAGAGCAAGAAAATTTTGTTAGCTGGGCTAAAAAGGTAGTCTTTTTGGGCAGCTGTGCCTTTGCCACCCTTAACCTAGGAGTAAAAGCTCGGTGGATCTAAATTATGATCCTGCGCGAACTTATATATATAATTCTCCATAATGTTCTCAAGATTGTTGGAAGTTAGCCAACTCTCATTGGAGAATAAGGTGACCTTAACGTTCTGATAAGAGCTCGGCTTACGTTTATCATAATATTACAGCAAAGTATGCCGATACCCGTACAAATGATAAAATGTATACTAATGATAATTTTTAATTGGGAAAGTCCATACACATGTATATTTTTAAAATGATTACATCAGTCGAGGTCAGGTCAGGTCTCGAGATAACAACGGATTGGATCATACTGGATGTGTAACCAGAGGCGTTTCTAAGATGTGTTTTATTATTTACTTTATATATCCTGATAAATAACTGAAACCAAAAATTCGGTTGATTCCTAATTCTGATTGTAACTGCTTCATATGCATGGGGGGGG
>PDGT01000074.1:638585-753393 GCA_003671415.1 Megathymus violae
CAACCCGCCTGTATGCTATTTAAATTAAACAAAAAGTTTACTTACGAGATTCCAGGTGTGAAATGTATGGGGAAGATGTTCAAGAACTCTCTGATCTGACTAGCACTTGGTCGAATTATGTCCAACCTCTTTTTCAACGCCTCTTGAAATGTCATACTACCGCCCATCGCCTCTGCCGTCCTGGATACATTGAAACATGGTCAAGTTTTTTTGCAATCAGACTGGCGCAAAAGAAAACGGAAAGAAACAAACTGTTGATTTTTTTTTTCAATCGTCTCAAAGTCACGGCACGTGTGATCATTAATTGGCATTACAATTATTATTCATCTATGACTACATCATGAGTGACCTATAACCGGTGTGAGAATTGATTACATCTAGACCTCGCGTCGGTGAGATAACTCTGCGGGTCACTGAAGCGAACTGAAACACGTTAACAATGTTAAAATATGTAGCTCCCTGCTATTGTTATACGAACATTGTTACAGAGAAAAATATATAAACGTAGTTTACTTGTACTCTGTGTTCTGTTTGTATAAAAGTTGCCAAATCCTAGAAGTACTCGTAGAGTTAATAACAATTTAATTTAAAATAATCTCCATACAAGAATCCCAGACGAATTTTAGGCACATCTGATACTTAATTATGTTAATATTTTTAGTTATAGAACAAAAAAAAAAGTGTGGGTAGTAAACGCGCAATTGCATTTTAGTGGGTAGATTTAGATGTAGAAAAAGTAACATGTATTTCATGCAAAAAAATATGTTAAGTATTGTATTTTCGCATAATATATAAATATATATACTGGGAGACATTTATCTGCCACATAAATATAAATTTATAAAAATATATACTCACAGTCGTTTCACTTCGTCTCCCTTTCCGCAGAATTGGGCCAGCTCATCGATGCCTTCATCTTGGATCACAGTAGAGTCCACGTCGAAGCACACGCAATCAGCCGTACGAAACAACTCTTGGATGCTCTGTTGCGGTGACATTACGCTGATGGAGACTAGGGACAGGGTCTTCAGAGTTGCGTATTGAAGGTTACTTTTTAAGCTGTTGCAAAAGTTACCTCACGTTACAAAATTGTTAGTTAACCGCAAACAGGTTGCAGTAGAAGGTTCGCGGTTGCCCAAAACACGTTTTAATGACATGGAAAATCTACAGGTTATTCAAATTAAACTGAGAGGTGAGTGGCCAGTGGGTAATTTTATGATTATTAACGGGAATAAGTGACTTTAGTGATATTTTAATTTACTGCGAAGCCACAACCATATGAAGGATCCGGTCTTCTTTTAATATTACATGTGCATATATTAACGTCAGTGTGTAAATAAGACTGTCTGTGTTGTAGTTATTTTTATAATATACTCCAGAACCTAGACCAGACATTCCCAATGAATGTACAAAGTGATAAAACTGATTTGTCATAAAAACACGTTTTTCCCAGTGGCGTTAAATGTTTGTGTTGTAAATATTCTTTCATAAAATTTACTGCCGTCATCATCTTTAACAAGATAGTGGGAAAACAATAAAGAATGACCTATTTCCATAAGTCACTTCGCTTGTAACCATGAGCTCATTTAATACAATTAACCCAATATTAACCGTATAAGAAATTTAAATCAGACCCATCATTATATCTAGTTTATTTTCTAGAATATTCCTGTAGTATTTTATATGTAAAAAAATTATACTACTTTTTTTAAAATAACTGCGACAATTGATTAAAAGAATAAAGATAATATTTTAGTGCCTCTAATAAAAACTAAGATATTCTGTTGAATTTTGTTAGTACCCACAGCATGCAATTATTTTCATTATTCTGCGCTTTATTTTTGAAATACCTGTACAGAGCCATTTTCGGTGTCTTCTGTATGCTGTAGCTACGAATAAACTGAAGAAAGCTTTCCAACGAGTTACGATATTTACCATTCAATAAACTTTAAAACTGGTAAATGGACTTAACAGGAAATCCCGTGTACACGCCTCGGTCCAATGTGATATCATATGGTACAGTGCACTCATGTGCTCGTTATCGCCTTATATCCACCAGCTTCCCAAGATAACGCTGTGATGCGAGCTACAGCACTTGTATCTCAGAGCTACGTACTATGAATGACGTCACAACGTTATCTTCGGTTGAAGACATATGGCTAGACATTGAAATCATTTCAAGTAGGGGCGACGAATCAGGAGCTGTCTCGTTCACTCGCGATAGAAGCGCATGGAATATTTGTGGCGACACTTGTTTTGCAAATTGCGTCGGGAGCAAATCCATGTTATCATTTGCGCTCAACGTAGTTTGCTTATTAAGATAATAACTGTTATTAAAAAAACAATAATAAGCGATTATATCTGCACAAAATAACAATACTGTTTTGTTAACAAAGGACGTTTCGTTGCCACAAATAATTTTGAGGGTGTGTATTTGCAAATTGACAACAAGAGCCATTCATAGTACTAGTTGACATAGTAACTACACGCTAACGGCAGTGAGTTAATTTTGATAATCATTATTTAGAATTCACGTCAACTTCAATTTAGGACTTTTTTCATCTTAGTCCTTGTAATATAAAAAATTTAAATGACAGACATTTCGGCACTTTTTGCATTTCCCGCTAAACATTCCACCTCAATCGAAACTAGTATACACAGATCTATGACAGAATTTAAATGCGCTTATAGTTATTTCACAATGTTTAATGTTCTTTATTAATTGTCCTTTGGCTGTTTTATAAACCTATGTCTTATTTGTATTGTAATTATTTTGGGTATAAAATTAGAAAAGTAGGCTACAGACAATTATAACTTTAACTCTAGTTATATTATCCACTCGACTCCAGACCAGGTGAACTGGACACTTACTTACATATAAATTTGAAGCATTTCATTTAATATAGGTTATATACATTATATTTTAATGACAACTACTTGTAAATGAAACATTAGAAAATGTTTTTTTTAGAACTACGATACTTCATCAAGAAACTTGTAATTAAATTTTCTTTAATCAAACAACTTTTAACACTATTTTCAGATTGAAAAATTGCTTCAACGTTATTTTTTTAACAAATAAGCGAAGCATATTTTTCACGGCTCTGTCACTAAAACAAGGTTATCATTGCACGATATCTCCGCATGTGAATTGCGATTATGACGTATGTATATTTTATTAAGTTCAAAATTAGAATAAATTAAATAAATTAGAATAAAATTAGAATTAGTTCGTTATTTCCTATCACAAGATAAGCTAAGTTTTAGAATAGTTGGGTACTAATCCGTTTTATAGATATTCCTTAGTGCTGCAATAATACGCTGCGCCCGATTCGATTGATTCCGGGTCAGACAGGGGAACATTTATATAACAACGTAACATAAATGTTGTATTCGTGTCTTCGAATTGTGTATGCGTTTTACTGTCTTTTCCACATATGCATGACGTCATGTGCCGACATCAGCAAAACTATTACAGGGTTGTGTGAGTGCATTTAGTAATAAAATTTAATTCTAGAAGTAATTTTAATAACAACCAGTTCAATCAAGTTAAGTAAAATAATATAAAACCACAATAACAAAGACTATATAAAACAAGGATTTAATGCAATACTGCTGGACATCCAGTTCATTCTGGTCGCCCTTTGAGGAGTTCACTGTCATTGGTCCTTCATGCTCAACCTGACTTTAGCTGATAAATTCATGGCTGTGATAAAACTTTTTCATCCCATGGGTTTTAAACCTTTTTTTAAATGACTGCTTAAAAATCAAATAATACAACTACTAATGAGTGACTAAAATCCCCATATCTCTTTTTCTTATCTTATACATAAAGCATAAAAATTATTTATAATTCGCAAATTGATATTCCTCAAAAATACCAACTTTACTTATTAACAATCAAATATGTGAAGACTTTGCATATTAAAGGGCACACTGCATTTATCTCAAATGCAAGCAGAAGACCAACCCAGGTCAAAAGATTTCAGCAAATTGGTATACATAACATAGACTTAGTAAGAATAAGCTTGTTTACAAACTATTGATTATCTGTCTAAGATGCAGTTTTATATGCTTACTATGGTTATATATATCCAGTTTAAACCAGTAAAAAATGTCAGCAACATATCGGATAAAATAGAAGTGGGGTGTGTTAGATAACCAGTTACAGGCAGTAACTAACTAAACATTACATTGAAGTCACAAACAGATAGCAAATTAAATATGAGTTGTTTTGACAGATGATAAAACATAAATGTTTTAATGCCAGTGATTGTTCCTATACATACTTGGTGATTAAAAACATATTCTTTATAGATACATCCTAATATCTCTAATTATCATGGAATAATCAATACAGTCATGGAAGTTTGATGAAATTGACTTTTAATTGGCTAATCTTATTTGTATTTATATCATTTGTAATTAATTGCAAACCACAAAATTATCTATTTAATTTACAGACAGGAAATTACAAAAAAAAATTCATTGTTCTAATTACTTGTGTAGTAACAAAATATTTAACAAGATTATAAATATCAAGAATGATAAAATTAATTGCTGCAACCATTAGTAGCTCAGAGTATTGTGTATATCTGCTCGCACAAACTACATGGTTCCAATGCAGAAAATGCAGCTAGACAATACTAGTCTGAACACCAAACATCTTTTAATGTCAAACAAAATCCTCCAACAACACTATCAATTGCTATCTACTCTGATCTGTCCAACCCCACTAGAATCATGAAATTGGTGCAACACCTCTCTACTTCTTTAGCTGCTCACGTCAATGTTGCCCCTAGGCGCATGCCACTTTATGAGAAGTCTTAGTGAACAGAGTCATTACTGGCCATGGTTTCAATTGTTATGTCATTTGAATAGCATGTGTCACTTATAGATTTTTCTTTTAATAGTTACTGTTCCTATAAGAGGGACCACCTTTCGATGTATCATAATTATACAGTTGAAGATAGTATCCACCTTGTGTCACAGGATTCATTAACATTTCTCAAACAGGCCTCATGTGTTGAACCTGTGACCCTACAAAAGCCTTTCAAATCATCAGGTCCACTTATAACATAGACTAAGTTTATGTGATACATAATAATAACATGATAATAGTTTGCAATACCAAAAAGATGTGTAATTAAAATTATAAGTAAAAGGAATGATTACTATCTTTTAACACCAGAAGTTGAGTACCACTAATTTGGCAGAGATTGGAAAAAGGCACCATGTCCACCCATTGTAACCTTTAGGTTAAGGTGTTACATGAGGATTAAGTAAATAAAAATACACTTTTACTTAGTTTTTCAATCACATGATCACACACCCAGGTCATTGACAAATTTCACTTTGCCACTGCTGCAAACTTAACCTTTTTTAGCTAAGTAACAAAATTCGGTCATACTTACGTAATGTAAAAATTGGCAGAACTGAACTATTATACACTTGAATAGTGATATTGTTATCTTATCAATTTAATTACACCACATAATGTAACATTAATTCAACTACCATTCATTTGTCACTAGTAGTAAACTAAGTTGTACCTTGTATCCAAGTGACGATTCGCGTATTAATGTTGCCAATAGGAACCTTCAACTAACTAGACTAGATTGATAAGGTCGTTGAGTTTATTCCTTATTTAGTTGGTACCTGTTTATCGTTAGCGTGCAAGTGACTTGCAGAAGCCACGTTGTTAAACTGTGTTCAATAGAATAATTAATAAAAATTATGATGTATTTAATATAAACGATTCTCGGATTTAATATCTTTAGAATTAATTATATAGAAGCAAGTTATCTGAGATATAAAATCGATACATACATAAATGACTAAACAAAACACTGTCTTCCTTTTACTACAATTATAATAAGACAAAAAACTAAACAGCCGATCACATTTTAGAATTTTCTAAATAAAATACAGAATTACAAATTTGAAATTTGGTTTGGATTCATTGACAGTTGACAGTTAACGATATATGTCAAAACAAATGTGTTCAAAAATTGGTACGAATTTTGATACATGCCAAGTTTAATATGTTCTTTATAGCTGTACATAAAGATTTTTTTTTCATTATATAAAACTACACTCAAATATAATTTTAAATAGAAAATGTTAGACACATAAGGATCTATAAAAAAAAAAATTTGATCGAATAAAGTGCTCAGCTTCAGCTGAGTATTATCTCTGGGCTGAATAGGCGCGTAATATGTTAAAATATGAGTGTGAAATAAAAAAAATATTGTATTCTTTTTGTTGTGATTATAATATAATACTTTATAAAATATAGAACATTATATTTTTTAACTCCTGTGAGTTAAATAAATAAAAAATGAATGTTGTTAAAAGAGAATCGGGGTTATTAAAATATAAATCAAAACCAAAAAACGAGTTAGTAAGAAAAGATGCTTCATTAGGTAAGCGGATAAAAGAAGTTGAAATTTAAGTCATAATACTTCTATTGGGAATGACCACATTAATGATCACTTTCCACGAGGTCGCCGTTTTGAAAGCCTTGACAGAAAAAATGTTACCGTAATATATGTTTAACACCAACAGGTATCCGCGGTTCTATTATACCGGTCATGCCCTTCAACAATACTAATACCAGTCGAGCGCCAGTTAAGACTCCTCGGTACCAGTTCAGTAAAGACTCTATGAAGACCAACAGAACCTCTATGGGCCCACCTATTGCCTCGCCGCGTAGTTTGAAACGCAAGTATGCAGATGTATTATACATGATGTATAACGCAAGTATGTTATTAACAGAATATTAGTATAAACCTGGATGAAAAAAGCTAGTTCAGTTACTACATTTAGAATTTTTGCGCTAAATTGGAGTGGCTCCGCCTTCGCTGGCAAACTCAAATACTTTCTACTCCGTACCGTGTAAGTTTAATCATTTTACGCCTAGTTACCTTCAAAATTAATTTAAATATTTTATTGTTTTCTTTCTTAGGAAAACTTATGCGTTGCACTCCTAGACATTCAGCTTCTTTTTTTGTAATACTTTTATTTTGACAATTACATGTCTTTACGATTCTCTATCAGAATACTTTCAAAAACCACCGAAGAAGCATTTATTATTCTGTAATATTCCCGATTTTCCTTACGATACGTTAAGGCCGTTCCTTGTGTTGTGTTTCCCAGTGTATTTTGTTTTTCTGAAAAGGTATGCAATTTACAGTTTAATTAAATTATTAAATAATCGCGACATAAGTACATTAAATAAAATAAAATTAACACGATGTAATCCAGTAGATGGTAAGCTTGATTGCTGAGCGAGGCGTGTCGGATGTGACTCTTGGGTCGGCCAGATATTTATGTGAGATTGCCAACCGTGTCAATAAAAATAATAATGCGGAAAGTTTTTCAATAAAATAATAAAATCAATTTTTTCGTTATATTTATTAATTGTAAAGGTATTTGTGAGTTAAAAACTAAAAATGGATGACAATCGACTTCCCTGCTTTTTGTCTGTCGAGTAGAAGTCAATCAAAATCTAACCACAGAATCACTAACTCGAGTTCAACACGCCCTGAGTCGTTATCGAGCGATAGAAGGAACGTCTTAGCAAGCGACTCCGCCGCGGATACCTCCCAAGACACAACCACACCTAGGAACAGACCCACTGCGCTCAGATACATAAGCAGCAGTAGCAGAGGTGAGGATATAGCAGCTTTATAGAATACTTTGAAATGCTGAAAAATTTGCATAAAATTCTGTAGCCCGCGTTTACAACGTTTAGGTAGTACCTCTGTAACGTAGAATTCCCTTCATACATATCATAAAAATACTTAATTATAATTATTAATGAATTCTTCTGTTATATTATTGGTAATAACCGAGGTGGACTCTCCATATACATACAGAGAAGAATGTTGTCAACCAAAGATATTTTGTATCTCTGTGGTGCCAACATTTAACTCGTTAGCGATCCATTGCAGATACGGATCAAGAACTTAAACAATGGGTCAAGCAATCCATTTGGATCCACTAGTAAGGAGACTACTTAACCTAATATCTAATACATCTAGTTCTAGATCAAAAAAACGATGAAAAAAGAAACGCAACATTGCTTTTTAACAAAATAGCAGCTTCAGACCTTCATTGGCAAATGCAAAAGAATTAAATTTTTATTTAGCATTGCTTGTTATCTGCAATGTAGTTACTCAAATTTATTGCCAATATTTTTTTTTTTCATTGTGTCAGTCACGATAATCTTACTTGGGAGTCCCCGGTATACAACTGTCTCAGCCTGCTTACGGTGTATCAATTTGACCCGTAGACAGGGACATACCCCACGGTGCTCAATACGCCAGAAGTTCAAAATGTTTAATAAGTATTAAGTACATTAAAGTTATAATTTTGAGGAAATTGTCACACTATAATTGTATTGTCGATAAAATGGTAATTACAGTGCTCAAAAAGCCAGCAACCATTTTAAATCACAACAATCATTATGCAACTGATCTAAAGGAAAAAGATTAATAATGTGCTCGCAAGAATTTTACGTAAATTACTCACAGCAGATAACTGCCTTATGTGATATGTTTTTTTTATAAGGCAAGCTGTGCAAATCAGGATGATAGTAGTGTACGAATATTTTCTGTATATCTCTTATACAAGAAATATATAGAAGAACTAATAACAAAGCTCTTATATCTATTGTCATTAAATTAAATTAATTAAATTAAATTAAAATTAAATTTAATATAGTCATGTGAGGACTGGAAATAGATTTATTGTCCATTAATCACTCATGTCATCCTGATACATATTGAAGTTTTCACATTTTGTCTTGATTTCAAAATATACATTCAAAATTACTTATATTGACGTCAAAATATACACTGTCCAAGCTCCCTACGTTGTACTGATCACATTGCCTAGTTTTAATAATCCTATAAGTGCCCCTTCGATGTGAACATAGTCTCATTATAATGTGAATTTTTTCATGTACACAGAATACAAGACAGTGTTCAAAACTTTTTTACTTTTTTTCCGTCCTTGGGAGGGAGGAAGTCCCTATACTGGACCTAACCTACCTGAACAGCGAGCCCAAACACGAGACCAAACTCAATAGCCTACCAACTGAAACACCAACTAGCACTACACACTAAAATCGCAAACACACATCGGAGACTGAAGCAGCGTCCCGTTTATGCACCCGGAATTTTTGTTCTGGTGTAGAACTAAGAAATCATGAAATTTTCAGCAAGCGTATTTAACTCAAAAAAACGGAATACTTTTTTTATTTCACATTTAACATAACAGTATGGTGAGAAAACAGCAAAATATATGCATTAATATATTATTTATTAAACCAGGAGGCTACAGCGGCACCAGATCTGCTAGATCCACTAGTACGTCCTTCGTCGAACCCAGTGTTATACTGGGTAAGTATTAAAATTAATCAAATGTTTTTCTTTATTATTTTCATTAATAGTTATTTTACTTTCAACCCATCAAGTAAAATTTTGAAGATAACAGTTTTAAACTTTGAAGTATTTTGCTGAACTGACTAACTCAAATAATGAGGAAATGACATGGAGTACTAGGCTAGTACCTAGTTACTTGTTAGTGTTACTTTGTGGAAGTCAACTGATATTATAATATTAATTTTAAACATTTTAAATGTAAACATACAAAGTGCTGGAGGATGTTGTCGAAGTAGATTATTACTAATTCAGAATTATGATGTGTGTTTGTGTATAGACTAATAAAAAAGACACTGCTTTAAGTAATCAACAACTACGCTATATTTGACAAACTCCTCTGATTGGTTAAATTTACTATGTCCATGAATGTGTGAGGATTATTTCGTAAAAAACATAATTAATTGCTGAATACGTAACGCGATGCCATAACTCTTTTAAGATTCCGTACATGTGACAATAGCGATCCTTTATAATATCACTCGCCTCTATGTTTGTCCGTCTGTCACATAAAATTTTCTCTCAATCTTCTGGATGGACAGACCCGAATATTCAGTAAAAAATACAGTTAGATACGAATACCTCCCTCTAATTCGTCTAGGACAACCCAAATTATCTTAAGCATGTCCCCTGAAATCGTAAATAATTCTCATTTTACAATCGAAATTAATTACACAAGTCTGAATCAGTTTTGTAGGAATTAGAGTTTATGTCCTTTGCAGCAATATCAGAGGGTAGAGGCATGGCTCGCGGCGAGATCGGCATGGCGGCCGTGGATCTGAAGCATCCCCACTTGGTACTGTGTCAGTTCAGCGACACTCTGCTCTACACACACACCCTTACAAAGATCAACTATTTCAATCCTGTTGAGGTAAGTAATTGTGAAGTTTAGAAGTTTCTGGACCGAGTGTAAAGATTTTCTTTAACCATCGTATCTTGCTTTAACATTCTAAATGAGACTATAACGGGAAGTACCAGTATATTAAATATATATATTTATTTATTTTAATGTGGATGATTCACATTATAAGTCAATATCTAAGCTGCATTAGTATCTCGAGAAACGGATCTATTCCATCCACATATCCACAGGATAAAAGTTTGTATCGAAGTTCTATTAAGAAATTAGTTAATAATGAAGCGTTTGTGTAGTTAATCCAATAAATAAGTATATTTATAATTTAAATATCACTTAGAATAGTCACGTAAAACTTAAATGGGGTTATATAAATAAAATTTGAAGCGCGTGACGTAAGTGATTATCAAACCTTTGGTGTGGGCATGATAAGAAAATCAACGATTATGTTTCTCGCAATGTAACGAGGGCGGATTACTAGTTTCAATATAAATCTTCAATCTCCTTATACATCTTCGTTTGACCATCAAATGACTCTACAATGGGAGACAAGTTGTCAGCATCTGTTGCAGATAATAGTCCCGCACACGTTCTGCGAGGGCGGCACAGCGAGCCAGCTGCGGCAGCTGGTTCGCGAGCGGCGGCCGCAATGCACCATGACCGCTGTGCAGCGGCGACACTTCAACGACGCGGCCGCGCGCCAACAGATACAGAGCCTGTGCGCGCCGCAGTACGCCAACGTCTACTTACAGGTGTTGCACAAGTATGACTTGCTATCTCTCTCTCGCACTACAACTTGCTTCTGCAACGGTCGTAGTTACTACGACTTGCTTCTGCAACGGTCCTAGTTACTACAACTTGCTTCTGTGACGGTCGTAGTTACTACGATTTGCTTCTGCAACGGTCCTAGTTACTACAACTTGCTTCTGTGACGGTCGTAGTTACTACGATTTGCTTCTGCAACGGCCGTAGTTACTACAACTTGCTTCTGCGATGGCCGTAGTTACTACAACTTGCTTCTGCGACGGTCGTAGTTTTGTACGACCTGGTATCTCTGTCTCTTGGGCTACAGATGTATGAAATGACAAATTATATGATATATATGTCATGGGCTTAACTTCTTACCTCTTATTGGATCAAAACTCCACAGATTTTACGCTCTGACTGCAGCCGCGGCGGTGTTGAAATACGTAGAATATATTCAATGCATTGTTTTCGCTAGACAGTCATTGAAGATCGAGTACCATTCCTCCGAGAACACCATGATTATAGGTACGATTCCTACTTGACATGAAATCTCAGTGATTTATGTATTTTGGTTATTATTTAATTAAATATGAACACTGAACCTAATAAAAACTCCAAAAATTTAAAGTAACACTATAAAAAAACCAATTGTTCTAATCCATTCGACCATATCGGATTTCATCCAACATTACCGCGACCTTCTCCATTCAAAGACGTAGGAACAGCCATGCAGTTGGAACTGGTGCAACCCTTGGCCCCTTCGGCGGGCATCACGTGTTGTTTGCTTGGCGTGTTAGGACCTACGTACACGACGGGCGGCATTCGGGCCTTCAGAGCCGCCCTACTCCAGCCCTCGTGCGACAGAACATTTATTGAAGCGAGACAGGACGCTGTTCAGGAATTAATTGAAAGCGATACTGGACTAATGGTTGATTTGCAGGTGCTTTCCGCTTAGATTTTAAATAATATAAAATTCTGCTATGACGGCATAAGATTAATTTTGGAGACAATATTAGAGATAAAGGTTGAACTCGTTCAAATGAAGTTGTAAATTTACACACACGATAACAAGTCGGCCAAGTTGCATTTTCATAACATAAAACGTTATGGTGAAGTAATTTGCGTCGTATTAATGATTTTGAGCGTAAATCTCAACCTTGGCTATCGGGGAACCGTGACATCGTCCATCAACAAGTAGCAAGTAGCTTATTTATTCCATTATTATATTACTAAATAATACCTAGAAAGAAACTCAAACTCTTACCTTGTAAATTTATGTCATTATGTTATTAACAAGTCCTAAATCTAATATCCGTAACCGAAATTATTAGAAACAATCGGATGATCCATAATAATTTCATATCCTTAACCGAACCGGTAAAATATTTTTAATATATCCGTATTTATTACATATCCATAACATCCCTAGTCTTAACACAGAAAAATATATGTTTCTATGTCTCTAAACTTTCATTCGTTAAAAGTAAAGATAGAATAATAAATATAAATTATGATTCACTGAAGCTGCTGCAGGTAGCGAAATTAATGTCGATAGTTTGGATGAACATACTGAACAATGACGGACATAAACTAAATCACGTGTCAGCATTTAGGATACTGCGCGCGGGATTTATGAGCGAGTATTCAAATACACAACCGATTGCCGCTCGCGTGACCGCATCACAACCTCCTAGCAAAGAGTTTTGCATTTTTGACAGCAATAAAATATTTCCAATTATACCATCAGCGTCCATCTAGCATCCCTACAATAATACTAATATGAACACTATGTTCAGTTGTAAAGCGAATATCATTATTATATTCCGCTCCATGTTTACCTTTAACCAGCTTCTACGAGTTGCTAAATAACATCCATGATGTTAAATAACATCCAATGAACATGACGTAACGGAAGACAATTGTTAATTATTATTTCTTTTACATATATCAATTAGGGACACTGTGCACGTACAGCGAAGCGGGTATGTACTTAAGATTTTATTTTTATACCATTATTAGCGGCCATCAGACATCATTAAGTTTACTGATATTTTATATGCCCTTATCATCTACGCTAGTACGTGTTCTCACTACACACGAATTATCATGATGATCGCCCAAGCCGTTCTTGAGTTATAACAGGACATACCGACAGATAGACAAAAATTTACAAAATGGTCAAATTGATGTCAGAGACATAAAACGAATATTTATAATGAAATCTGTCAAAAAATTGAATGTACAGACATTACAGATTTATAAATTTTATACAACCTATCATCTGCGTAATCACGTGTTTTCACTACATACCGAGTTTCATTAAGATCGGTAGAGCCGTTCTCGAATTATCTTGAGACACACGAAAATCTAACAGATTTATATAGTAGTATCTATTTTAACTACATTCAATACAACTACAAATTCATAACAAATAAACGCACATACTTACAGAAATCCCAAAATACTGTCTTGTTAGGCGTGGATATGCACAAAGTAGATAACACACAAACCCGAACCGCATCCGAAAAATCCCGAGCAAAAAAATTTTCTCATACCCCATAAACATCTGTCACCGTAATCATATCCGGAATTCCTTTCTCAACAGATAGGATTACTACCAAGTAAGATATGAGAACTTCTAAAATAAGATTAGTAAGAAATATCCCATGTAAAATGTACAAAACTGTGTCCACGTTTGACATGTCATACATATTTTTTTCTTTATCAGAACGTATTAAAAAAACTGTCGGAAGTAGACAAAATATTATTTCTATGTATCGAGAGTCCAAATTCAAACGCGGATAAATTCGGAGAGGCGCAAATCACACAGACTCTACTGTTGAAAACCACCATGGACTTGGTGCCGAACTTGGTGGACGCGCTCAAAGACGCCGAGAGCACACAGTTGAGGAAGATCAAAATGGTAATCTTAGGAAATAAATAGACTAACAGAAGTATACAATTAAAATAGCAAAATACTATTGTTAATATGACTGTGTGAAAGAAAGAATAGGTTGCCCTGTTATGCGGGGGGCATGGACACACAAATATGACATCACAACATGATCCGAGAACAATTATCTATCACATATATGTCTGCCTCGACCGGATTCAACCCGGGACCACTCGCTCAACACAAGGTCAGTTCCAACTGAGCTTTCAGCTCGTCACTAGCCATTCAAAGAAAACGCTATAATGAGACTCAAATTGAATTGATATATAGATACTATCAATTGATCAATAACAAACTTGCACACCGGTTTGTTCTTGACGACAATATCCGGGTAACCTCCGGTTGTGGAGTAGGTTATTATGGGCGGCAGTAATCTTCTCACCGGTGACACTCGTTTGTCCCAAAAAATATTCTTGATACAAATCTAATTCCTATATCGAGAGGCAGGCTTGAATCGTACTATGCATCCAGAGCGTCAAAGTTTCTCAAGCTCTACGACAATATTCAACGAGCATTCTTAGTAACAATAACAACAGTTTTTAACGTGCCCTGTGAAACACGGATGTGTGTGACGTGATGTGAAGTGCTCAAAAATGTTGCCACTAGGGGTCACCCAAGCAATGAATCCCACACCTGAATAACAGTCCATTACATTAAGCAATCAAATTTAATAAATTGATATTACTAGAAAGATGTTAAAGTTTTATTTTCCCCCACATTGCCTTGACTACGATAGGATCTAGAATACCCCAGCTACAAAGAAATTGCCGACCGCATACGGAATGTTATCCAAGGTGACGCTCACGCCGAAAAAGGCGCCATGGGCAGCCTCCAACGTTGCTTTGCAGTCAAACCGGAGATCAACGGACTTCTAGACGTAGCTAGGAGAATGTATTCAGAGCTCATAGAAGACATACAGAAGATCGTGGAGAATCTGAGCGAGACGTACGATCTGCCGTTGAGAACGAACCAAAATGTAATGAAAGGTTTCCACATAGTACTACCCGTCGCTCCCAAGAACAGAAGACATTTCAACGTGGAGGATTTGCCACCTGTTTTTATACAGGTAACTTAATATATGATTACGTTGTACCAAGGATCAATAAGGTTTATTTACTTAACCAGTAAGCAGCCCTCGTTTCGCTCTGAAAAACTATACGCCTTACGCTAATAAATAGCACCTGCAACGTTTTAAGACTGGGTGTTTCTCGGTCTGTGAATTTTTTTCTCGTTCTGTGAATTTGTTTCTCGTTCTGTGAATTTTTTTCTCCTTCCGTGAATTATGAATATAGTAATTTATAACCTTTTAATTTATGGACGGACTGAAATGAAACGAACTTTAAGTATCAAGTGATGCTTATAGCATTAATTTAATCCTTAACAGTCGGTCGATCCGTTTCTGAGATTAACGCGCACAAACGCACAGACAAACAGACAAATTCTAACAACTACTGTATTGGGTTGTCTTGTGTTAATAGTTTTTCTCACATATCCTTAAAGTACAGGAAGTGATTATTTTGAATTTTATTATATGTAAAGGTATTGTCTATAAAGTAACTGGGAACGCCTCGTCTTTTCTGTAAAGTCATTGGATATGCAATGAAAATATATTCTGACTATTTTTAAGTCAATTTTATTTGTTTAGTTCTACTAATGGCACTCTTCAGGTGGTGTTCAACGGAGCTCACGTCACGATGTCGACGGAGGAGCTGGTGGTACTGGACCACCAAGCTAAAGAGGCACTCAACGAAATACAGAAAATGACGAACATGTAAAAATTTATTCAATTTCGACCTCGTAGCCTATTTGGTAGTGACCCTGTCTGCCGAGCGAGCGGGCCCGGGTTCGATTCCCGGCCGGAGACGATGGGTTTTAATAATACCAAGGGCGTAACTATAACTTTGTTTTGGGATGGCCGTGAGTTCACGCAGAAAAAGGCAGAATTCTGAACGCCTATCTCATTTAATTAGTGATTACACAAATATGGACATACACGCATGGCTGCAACAAACAATAGTGGCTCTAAGTAGATACTTCTAAATAAAATATGTAAGTAAGTCAACTCAATGAATTCCTTGCAGTGCTCTGACGGCCGACCTGCGCTTGCAAATCTTATATAAATGTATAGTGTAAGATATCGCGTGACGGATACAATACGTAAATATTCCACGAGTTCCTTTTGCCTAGGTTAACGGGAAGGGCGGGACGTTCTAAAACCACACCCTTATAAGATAAAGATCTTAACTAAATATACACACAAATAATAATAATTGTATGTGTGTGATCAAAATATTCTGCATGGACGTGGCCGAAATTCAATATTTTTAAACATTTCCTTAGTAACTTTGCTCATATTACTTAATCACCGATGATGATCATGATGAAACATATAAAAACGTATATTTCATTTTAAATGACAGAATTATTTTGCAAGGAGCTCAGTGGTTTCAAACTCGGGCTCGCAGCAGTGATAGATTAGTAGTTTCGACTGAGGTCTCCTGAATAAGTAGCGCCCTTGTGCGATTTTCCACACCCTTACATATTTTTTCCCTATAAATATGTGTGCAAAGCATAGTTGCCGAGTTATATTAAACGAAATTCAATTTAATTACAGTGTAATTTCAGCGCTACTTAAAGAACTCCGACCATTCATGTCCAGTCTTTATACACTGTGCGAGAATGTTGCAGAGTTAGATATAATGCTAGCTATGGCTCAGGTAATAACGACATTATAATTTCAGTATTAATATTTTTGGAACGATACATACGGTTAAAAGCCATTATTTTCAGTTGACGACCTTTTAGAACGCTTTTTTTATGTAAGCAGCCAACAAGCACGCAGACGAGCCACCTGATGATAAGTGGTCACTGTCGCCCATGGCCATTAGTAACACTAAAGGCATTACTGAAAGAAATAAGAAGTAAGAAAGTCCTGGCTCTCAAGCCCCCAGCCAGAACACGACGACTCGTTTGGCGGCTGACTCGAGCAAGCGGGTGGAAGCTGGCCAGGAAGGGTTGGGAGCGAAGTGTTCTGGGTTCGATTCTCGACTGAGGCAGTTGTTACTATTTCCGGACAGTCTGATGGTCAGTGGATACCGCCTATCAAGATCAGTGACACCAAAGGTGTCATTCAACGCGTTGCCGTCCAAGACTGGCGCGCCGCAGCTTCGTTAAATGTTCAGGGAATTCACTATAGGCTAAGTTGGTTGGCTCAGACTACTACATTTAGCCTTTTGGATCTAGTCTCTAAATGAAAATATATAATACTATACACAAAAATTTAAAGTGTCACGGGGCCCAATATTTGCATGGAATATTTTTTGGAAATTTTGAAATTAGTGCACTTTTTATCGATATAGTGGAACATTTCTTTGAAATTTATGTTTAACTAAACACATCTAACACTAAAATCACTAAAGAGCTTAAGATGATTCTTGGGATATTTAGAACTTATGGGTCAAAATCTAGGATAGTTCTCATCCCGCGACGTTTATCTATTCTTGCGGAATTTGCTAAAACGAACCAACGCCGGGTTGTTAGTTAATGATTACAAAATATTCAGGCCAGCAGCATAGGCTCATACGTGAGGCCCGAGTTCCGCAGCTACCTAGATGTACGCAACAGCGTTCATCCTCTGCTGGATTACAACAGTCATGTCATGCCGGTACCCAATGACATAGTGAGTCATATTCAATTTTGTGTTATGTTGTATCATTGAGAGAACATACAGGAACAGAGAGAGAGAACTAGAGAAAGCTTATTCATGAGTCTTGTACGAAAGATTTGTTTAAACATGATGATGATAGTAATTATGTGGCAATAAAGCTAAGCAAGTACGCTTATTTAAAGACAGATATGAAATAGCCAAGATAATGGGGTCAAGATTTGGATACCGAAGTTTGACCATATCAGGAGGATAAAAAAATGTGATATAAACATTACGTTATGATATAACTATTTCATTAATTGGTTTATACCAAGGGCCCCACCAGATTATAAATGTACGTACGTCTGTGTGTATATCTTCAATTCTCGCGGTCGAAATTCGACCACAATTAAATAAAGTTCTTCCAAAATTTTTTCTGATAACTAAAACTCGTCAGTAGCTACGAAACAAAAAAAATCTGTTGACTAAGATAGAAATACTACTTTTTTTTTAAATAATTTCTTTGTACATGGTATAAAAAAAAATTCATCTTCCAGTTCGCGACACCAGAACATAACTTCACAGTGATCACAGGACCGAATATGGGAGGCAAAAGTGTGTACATAAAACAGATTGCCATTCTTCAAATTATGGCGCAGGTCAGTTTGTTGTAAGCTGTCGCCGGCACTCTCGTGTGCATTTATTTGTTTTTACCATACATAATTCAAAAACTATTCTGGACTCTATTTTTCCCGTCCTCGGTGGTTTAATATTGAATATTGGTGAAACGGAATTTAAATAGTTATACAAGTAAACATTAATCTATTTAAAATATATGTAAAGTTCCAAGAAATTCAAATGTAACTTGTAGAATATCGATACAAATTTGAACCACAAAACATCAATCAATTCAAATGCTGAAAATACGTAGTGGATGAACGGGAAATAAAAGTATAGATTGAAAAATATGACCAACATTTTTGTATTTGAATAAATAATTTTAAATTAAAGGAGTTAAATATGTGAGCGTTTAGTTTGTCCTTTAATTTTAGTTGGGTTGCTTCGTGCCCGCTACGAACGCTATATTTCGGCTGAGCGATAGAATATTCTCGAGAATCGGTTTCAACGACAGTGTTGAATTAAACGCTTCGTCGTACGTATTAGAGGTAGGTTTCACATCATTGTTTATAAGATATCTTCAGTAGCATAGCACCGTACATAATACACTATAAAAGGAAAGCATAGCACAGAGTTAAGGCGAGGGTTTGCGAAAAATGGTGTTTATGAATGTGACTCATTTAAAAATTAATTGAACCACTGCTTGATGCGCAGGTGCAGGGTACCTGCCAATGTGCCTACAGCAGACGGTATCCCTCGCCTTAAAAGTAAATGCGACAATATACGAGTTTATTGTATTGTCATACACTTAATAGATAGCCTATGTCCATCTGGATTAATGTACCTTTTAAATGGTGAAAGAATTTTCAAACAGCTACCGTCGTTTCGAAGATTACCTTCGCATAAACACAAACTCACAAAATTCACACTTTCTTTTTATAATATTTATACATGTAAGTGCATGTTTCCTTTGTAAATTGTTAAATCAATATGATACCTTCATAACAATTAATTTTGGCAATATAACGCTTCATTTAATTAGTTAGCAAGTAGAACAGTAAAAGGTGAAATTAAGTTAAGTGATAAAATTACAGATGAAGGAAATGCAGCACATATTACAAGGCTTAACGCGAACCAGTTTGGTAATAGTTGATGAGCTTTGCAGGTAATTTCATTACATTGTAATAGATCAAGTTCCTTTATCGAATCATGTTACATAATCACCAACTAATATGAGTAGTTTTAGTGTAAATATTTTCTTCTTTCGTGCATTATGGAAAACATCACACAAATCGATGTACTAGATTTAAGTATAACAAAAACGATGCGTGTACCGTACGTATTCAAAATAGTAAGACTGAAGTTAGGTGGGCTACGGTGGCGCCCCTAATCGTCCGCCATTTTTTCGGTTTACAGTTTTTTTTTATTATAAAGTAAAAATGTTGATTTGTAAAATAATGAAGAAAAAGATGTAAACGTAGTTATTATTGTAGTCGCCTGCCGTGGAGAAATATATCAGTTTGAACGTTGACCTCTCACACAGGGATCTGAATTCGAATTCCGAAGGTACTTGCAATTTTTCAGTTATGTGGCATTATTAAATTATTGCTTGTTTCGGATAAAGGAAAACATCGTGAAGTAACATACATAGCCGGCTGTTCTAGATACTGTATCCGAAGTCTGTTAACCCTCACATGGCCAGCGTGGTGGACAGTCTCCTTTCACATTGTGGGACGAGACCAAATCTCGGCAGTGAAAAAGTTACGAAAACTAATAATGAATATAAACATAATTAATAATAACACACATTTCAGAAGCACTTCTGTGGAAGAGGGCACGAGTATTGCATGGGCTATATGCGAGGAATTCATAGCCAGCGAGGCGTTCACTTTTTTTACAACGCACTTCATGTACCTCACAAGATTACAAGAGTTATACTTCAACGTTCTCAAGTAAGAATAAAACAACCATTCTCCAATTCTCAGTCCATATGTCAACCATGTAACAGTAACGATCTATGACAAAATATTAACATGTCCTAAATCCGAATGCCGTCAAGCTGTCAATAGGGACCTCTAAATGAAATAATTTGACTCACGAAACTTGCATAAAAGTTGGACACTGTTCAAAATGTTAATATATTGAAGTAAACATTTATTGTTCAGTCGTCATGCCGCAGTCACAGAAGAAGAGATGGACAGCACCCAGAATAAACAAATAAGATTAATATATCAACATAAAATAGAGCCAGGTGTCAACAAAGTCCAGCACTATGGTCTAGCGTTAGCAGCCAGGACAAATTTGCCGGAAGACACTGTTAATCTGGCCAGAGAGCTCGCTGAACTTATTGACAAAAACAGACAGGTACTTTATACATTTAAAAAAAATTTGAACATTTTACAATAAAGTTTCAATTCACAATGGTACATATTTTTTACACCAATGGTCACCACCGCCCGTAGGCATTCGCAACACCAAACATATGTTGAGTGAATGAATTTACCAGCACTTGGTCAGAATGATGGACTATCGCTCAAACGCCTCTCAATCTGACAGAAGACCTGAGCTTACGGGACATTTAGGAGTGATGATGTAGAGCTACAGACCTTTATACCATTTGCAACGTAAGTATATCGAAGTGGGAAACTTATTATTTATTCTTACAGACACACCAAATAGGAACACCGCAAAGATCAGATGAAGAATTATTGTACAAATTAAACGCCGACATCAAATTGGAGGGTAGAAAAAATTCGAACACGAACGGTCACGTACAAAGAATTGTGCAGCAATTTAAACAAGAACATCCCCAGTTGATTTCACGGTTAATAGCTGAAAAAAATAATCGTACTAAATCTGACACAGAAAAATCTACAACTGCTGATCACTTAAGGCAAGAAGCATCTAATGACCTTTCAAATACAAATTCAGTTGAAGGACCTTTAAAAACTCCTACACGTCACTTTGCTAAAGTCACACATTGTCCCAGAGAAACTTCCTTTTGTAATTCAGTTGCTAATTCTAATTCGAATTGTGAAAATCATGAAGACAATAATATGAAATACACATCAGTTACATTTTCTACGGAACTTCTCAATACATTTACAAATATTGAACAGCTTTCTAAAGAACAGAAAGGAAAAAATAGAGACACAGAGTCTACTAATGTGGAAAATGCTATGCCCGATGAACAGGTTACGAGCGACGATGAAATTATCTATCTTACGCAAAAAGAAAATCAATATGAAAATGAAATCTATCCAGATCATAAGGATACCGCTCATATTGTCAGGAATAACGCATCAACTAATAATGCTGATGAAGTAGATAATATAAATGAAGATGCAAACAGCAGTGCCGAATCCTCAGACATGGCAGATGAACTGACGCAAATTATAGGATGTGACGATGCATCTATGGAGTCCAAATCAAATAGCATAAATATGTCAATAGATGAAGAATTGATGACAGAAACTGTCAACGAAATTAATGAGGAACTAATGGTGGGTAGCATTGAGCATTTAATTCTAGCTCCGCCGTGGGCTTTCAAAGATTAAGTTTTTTGACGAGATGAAATTCTTTGTAGTTAGTAATATGGTCTCACCTTAGAAACTTCGAGTATTAATAATATGATGTCGCATAAGTTACTTAAGTATTCATTTCATTTAAATAATTATAAAAGATTAAAAATTAAAGATAACGGAATTTTTTTTCAGTCCCAAAAGTTTTAGAAGTAAAGTTAGGGTTATTAGGGGTATAGGGTTCAGAAAAAAAATTATAATCAATATCAATTTATTATCGATTATACTTAGCCTATTTACAGAATTAATTCAACCCAGTCATTAATTCACTACACGACGCCTTAATAGACACGAAACAAACAATGTATGAGAATATTGAATAATTAAGCAAAATAGTCTTCCCTGTCGGCGGCGAGGGTGGGTGCCGTAGCATCCTCCATAGCTGCGAAATTCATGAAGTGAGCTGGCCGGTGCACCTCGTGGTAGAACTCTCGGGGGTTGCCCAGCTGGATGCCGTACTTCATGTTAGGATCGTGTCGTACACCTGGTGACAAATAAATTTATTTATGTCCTTGGTATCAAACTACACTATTTTACCGGATACATGAATTAAGCCATTTCGTATTTTATGCTTGATGTACTAACCTACAGTACATTTTAACATGAGTATCATTATATGAAAATGTCAATTCGAAAAATATTATGAAAAATGTATGACCCTGTCATGCAGTTGGTGGTGACATTAACAATGTATGACATAATTATTTGTATTTATTCTGGTATAATATCACATTATTATAAGTATTAACTTGTAAGCACGTACATATATTATAATGAAACATACCCATGAAGTTATAATTCCAACTTCCTTGCGACGGCACCATGAAATATCCCAAGAACCTGTCCGACAGCAGCATTTGCACCCGTTCGTAGTGGCTAGGCAGGTATCCCTTGGGGTTGTTCCCCCTGTCGGTATTCTTGGAGCCCCATTCGTACCCACTAGGGGTTAGCTTGTAGGCCGTAAGCGAGCAAGAGCCGGGGGTGAATGAACACGTGATTATGATTGTCTTCTCTCCGTCCCACGAGGGATTGTCAGCCATTATTTTCGCGTGAGTTGTTATATCCTGCGTTTTTTTACATTTATTTCAATATCAAAGTAAGTAAATGCAAACAATTGGTTCATAAAATGAAAATAACTCATAATATGAAGATGTAGTGGATTAAAACTAACAGCCACAATTTCGGACTTTGTCTTAGAAAATTTTGAGTAAACTGTGATTTAATTAGAAGGAGAAAAATGTACAACTACTCACCTTCTATAAAAATTAAAAGTAGACAACTTTTTTTCAAAGACAGGTAAGTGTGGGTGTACTATTAGTTCAATTCATTACAGTTATTTATTATTATTCGGGAATAGCAATTCAACCATGCCAAATTTTAAATGATGTTGCAGTACCGTTTCACTTTTTTTTGGCCACAAATTGTATCTTAACATTATATTTACAACACACACATACAAGGAGCACATTTGTATTATTTGGTTCCAATCAACAAGTCGATCTTCATTGCAACATGTGTAATATAACATAAGAAGTCTAATTAGCACAGCATGAGACCCGGTCAGGGTGTGCCATTTAACACTTAAGAATTCATAATATCAATAAAATGAAATTACACGCAACATTGAAACATTACAATACAACAACTGTAACAAAAATAATTAATTTTCAATTTAAGTAAGTTCCTGTCCCTTATTTAAGGCGTTAAATTAATAAAAATATCTATTTAGAACTTAATTCTTAAGTACAAAATGCAGTTTGTATAACAGTACCGTACCCTCGCACGCCCCGTTACTATCCCAAATGAGTACTGCGCGACAAACTGGGGTCGCAGATCTGTTGTTATTATATGGATCGGAATGTATACCTGGGGTGAGAGCTGTGGCAGTTCGTTGGGTTGCGTGTGCATCCAGCCGAGCGGCTGCAGGTGCGCTAGCGCCGGGTGACGTGGCGCGTGTCGAGGTAAATGCACCGTTTGATGCGTGCCCCACTGCGGCGGCACCACACAGCACACCACTTCACGCACCATCGGGTTATCTGCTGGCGTGCTGCCGTACAGGTAGCACGCGATCTACCAACACACGACACATATAAATCCGCGGATGGCGAGAACGTATTGACATATTCAAAATGAACATTTCAAAAGACAAGGCCGTTCCGTAAAACAAGTAACGAACCCTCAGCAATGATAAGACCAGATATTATATTAGTATTTTTTTTTATATGATAATAAATGCGTAAAAATCTTATAAAGGAATGAAAAACGTGTGTGTTAAGGATTCGACATTTCGTCAGCCACGGAAGTATGATACAATGTCTGACGTAACAACTGCTCTGTAGGTTACAATATTCGCAAGGATTAGTGTATACCATAATAAATACTTCAAAATAACCATTATTCCAATTTATAATATCATGACTATTCAACTGGGTAGCACATATGAAATGTTGATAGTACCATGTGATTTATGTAGTGCCAAAAGAAAAATTTACTTACGATATTATCACAAACAATATTGTGTCATCGCAAATATAATGTGTTGTATAAACAGTTATGATTCAACAACAAACATAACAAAATTTTATGTGTATTTGATACCAGAAGACTTTCACTCAGAGCAGGGTGACAACCATTACATTACAAAATAATACCGATGCTCAACACTAGTTATTATTATAATTTTTTTTATTCACTCAATTTTACCATTATTTTTAATGAATTATTATTATTAATATGTTCAGGGTTCGACACTTCATGTCGTAACAGATAGACATTAAATATTATAATCTATCATTATAGCATTATATAAATAATATCCTAATAAACCAGTAGTTACAATATTATTATTATTATACAATAAGATTAAGATGTCTAAACTGACCTGTGCTCTCAAATCAGATATTGTAACAAACTTCTTGAGAAGATTCTTGGGCAAGATGTACGTGTAGCCGCTCTCCTTTATGTCGTCCGAGCTAACGTAAATATGATTGGTGCGCAAATGGAGATTTGTTGCAGAAATTGCACGAACACGCCATTCCGTTTTGGAACTGAAAAATAACATATTCACACAGTTATATAAGTAAATAATGAATGAAAGAAAACTAGTGCTAATGTTAACTTTATTTGACAACATAACCTTATCCCAATTATCCACGAGTGTCGATTTATTACATGGCGATGGGATTCTCTACCTGCTTGACGCTTTTTGGTTTGACTGCAACGTTGGAGACCCTTAACGAGTTGGATATCGCCACGTAATACGTAATTGTCGCCCCCGTTCTTACCGAAGTCCATGAGCGGCGGTGACGTTTAACGTGACTAGTCTGCTTGTTTGCATTTTTTTCATATATATATCAAACAAATGAGCCACCTGATGATGAGTAGTCAACCATCATAAATGTCCGTAAATCAAATCTATCACCAGCGAGTTTAAAACCAAAGCGAAGAACCCGCTTTTTTAACCACCCCTTATAATATAACCGAAACACAAAACATTTCACTGTTAAATATAGATGAAGGGTGGTAACTATACTTCGTTCAAATTGGATATGGAAACTTTGTAAACAAACCATTAAAATTCTTTTGTAGGGTTTCCACTAACTGAGCTGTATTTGTAAATCAAATGCTTTAATGAAATTAAACTACTCATTATATTATTTGTGAATCCTAAATTAACTTAGTATTGATCGATAACAACTTTAAACCGCGTGAAAATTAAGTAAAACTAATGTCATAAAACACTTTCGTCATTGAAAAAGTCACGCAGCCACAACCTTATTTTCGTAAAGCGATTTGTAACATTTTCACAAAATATTATGTTTTGGGGTAAGCCTGCCTATACCTATAAAAAGAAATGACTATTAATACCTTACAGCAATAATGATTCTAATTTACTTTGCAACTTGGTCGTATTATATTTCGATACAAGAACGTTTCGTTCCACGTAATATGTATAATAATAAACTTAATAACATTAAAATTTCCAACATGATTTATTTATTATAAATTCTATAAAGGCTATTTAGATTGTATTCATGACTAATTCGTATTTATTTAAATTATTTATCTGCTGTAAAATAAATAAAATTTAACTTGAACGACAACAATAAAAAAATAACGGAACGTTACGCGGCTTGCCGGCGGCCACAGACGTTATAATATTAAAGTAATCTTTGGTCATAGATACTGATAATAGAACAAAAAGTTTCGTGCACCTGTTTGTTTGTGGTTGCTAGGCAACACTTTGTTTACAAAGTTTCCATATCCAATTTGAACGAAGTATAGTCAGGAAGATCCTTACTTGCCTTAAGCCAACCATCATGTACGGATAACATGGACATTAGGGAGATGGTAAAAGGCCTGCAACCTTTAATGCCCTACCGTTTTGTATAATTGCATTATAATGCATTACTTTACAATACATTATTACACAACAAAAAACCATAAATTTCTATTATCTGTACATGATTATCATAAATTTATATATAACTTATGATAATCTATCCCACAACATATTAACGACATACCTGAAAGTCTGCGACTCGTAGTTACTGGTGGTCGATGTGATGATCTCATCGCCGTGTTTGTTGACCGTGCGCGTGGTGGTCGCCGTCAGCTGGCTCTGCTCTTTGCTCTGCTTCTCTATCTCCGCTATCTGCTGCCGTTGGGCGGACGGTGCGGAGATCTCCATACCGAGGATTATGTCACGGATCTCCGATTGGGTCAGTGATGCCACATTGACGCTATAACAAAATTATGTTTTTGTATATGTACGAACGACGAAAGAGACTAAAAAAATCCAACATCAGATTTTGAGTTATGTTGTATGAAAGTATAAAATCTAGCAAGGGTACTTCAATATAAATATGGCAAAGATGGCAATGAGGGGTGCAGGGATAAACAATGAAATACGTCAAGGGATGGTAATAAATCAAGTGCAATTCAAAGTTACTCTGTGTAGGTACAGAGCCAAAAGTGATAAAAACTTAACATCAGCTAACACAATGAATCAGGGCAAGTGTTATGTTCTGTTCCCGCAACCTGCAATCTTGTATCTAACAATGAACAACTATCATCTATTTTCAATTTAGGTTCAAGTTTCAATACATCATCAACATGCGCGACACTTACTTATTCTTCTTGCCATAGTCCGCCAGTATAAGGTCCTTGAGTTGTACCTCCACCTTGATCCAGTCATCGTCGGTCAACGTGGGCCAGATGTGATGTGGCTCCGTGAGCGTGGTCTTGTCCGGTTTCAGCAACACTTTAGTACGTTCCGTGTTCACGTGTAACGCGCGCAGAATGAGAATCAGCCTACTGAACGCCTGGAAGTTCATATACCTTTATAAATGACAAGGACACTTGGAATGACAAGTGCATCAACCGAATCTGCGCAGGATTAAACTTTCTTTGTAATTGCCATAATTATGTTAATTAAAAAGTCGTGCTGAGGTTTTTCCTTAGCTGTTTCTTTTCCTCAGTGTTGAAGCAGTTTTTCTAAACGGTTGTAGAAGAAAAAAAATGACGAGCATAACTGTATTTACTGTATCTAAAGAGTTTATTTAAATGATTAAGATTTATATTTAATTTTTTAAATTTAAATAATTGTCAGTTTTCTTTACAATTAATACACGAAATTAGATAAATTGTCCAATAATTGAGGACGAAACATAATTTGAAAAAGAGATGCACTCATATGCGGATCGTGTATACGGGAGATCAATGTCCAAATCACTAGAGTAACAAAGTATATTGTAACCGCAGTATTACTTTAAATAAGCAGAAGAATAAGGAATTGTCTTGAAAAAATTAGCTCAAATACTCACAGTGTATGACGAGATGGTCTTGAGCCAATCATCATACAAATTGAACAACACCATCTGTGGCTCAGTGGCCTTAAGGATGAGGTCTCCAAACTTCTCCACCTTGAGACACGCTTGGAAGGGCAGCTGCAGCTCTGACCCTTTGATAACGATGTTCGGGAAGTCGAGCAAATGGACCTGTACAATGTAATACACATGAGTCGGTAGAAACTTTATAATGTTCCCTATGGAAATCTTTCTGTTGCCACAAGCAACTATTCAGTTTGATTTCAAAAGTCATGGTGCCTGTTACCAATTACCATCACAAACTAGAACCCATGAATGTTGCATATCAATACAAAACATATTTTATTTAGTATAATAGAATCTTAAATTACGAGTTTCAATATTTACTTAACATTCATCATTGTTTGTATATGTAGAATTAAGGTGACACCTGATATTATGAATATTCAATTTTAGCAATGAAATAATTGCGTATTTATAATATTATTAAAGCCATACCTCCAATGGATCCAACATTCCCTTCCTAGTGACGATAATCTGTTTGGGCTGTTCCTCCACTGGCAGCGATCGAATCAACGCAGCTACCTCCTCGGCGGTCTTCCATTTCGCGAGCTACGACACAGTAACATTCAATAGACTAATTTTTCTCAACACAACGATTTCATGTATGAGATATAATATAGGAATAGCTCGCTACAACAGATCAATGACATGAATACTACATTGTATGTCAAACTACTTATTTTACATAGAGACAGACTCCCTTATACAATTCAGGGGGACCTACAAAATATACAATTCATGACAAGTCGTCGCAAAAACGTAGAACTCATATTATATTATAATAACCTGTCCGAGACGCTTCTGCCCCGCCCACACGCTGGTGTGAATGATCTTGAGGAAGAGCTGGCCGGTGCGCGGATTGAAGATGAAGATGGCGCCGTTGATCGGCTTCGTGGTCAGGTTGCCCTCGAACGTCTTGTGGATCGTCACGCGGTATACATTCGTGTCGTCTACGAACCTATTGCCAGGAGATTTTGTAAATCTATCCAAATGCTTTCAATGAATGTATTTTATATTTCACTGATTATTTTGACTTAAACTCTTTAACATAATCTAATATAAGTAAATCATATAAAAGTAATCGTACATTTTATTATAAAAGTTCTAAAAGTAAAATTAATTCGTGACCGAATTAATTAATTTTAACTCCAAATTCGTTATTATGTTTCATATTCAACGATATAATTTCTTTTTCAAACTAATGCGCATACAGTAACGGTAATAAAAAGGGGTAAAGGTTTTATTCATAAGATATCTTGTCATTACAGTGAAGTCAGGTATCATTTAATCAATTTCTATCCATGACAAATAATCCTAACAATACCAAAAAAAATAGAAATCCATATAACTTACCAGATAATTTGATTAGAGAACAGTTCACCGTAGTTCTGACTGGAGAGATACGGCTCGGTGGGTTCGGACGAATAGAGCTGTAGTGCCTTCCGAATGCGCTCGCGCAGCACGTACAGCGCGGGGTTCGCCTTCATGATTTTGGCCATCGCCTGCTGGATGAGCGGTTTGCAACCAGGGAACCAATTGCCGTAAGCGCTGGTGAATCAAATGTTTAGTTCCGATCAACGAAATACGAATAATTTTGAAATTTGACATAAAAACTTTAGCCATGACCTACATAACATTAAGGATTTTTTTTCATTGTCATACAAAGTACCGATCGTGAATTTTTATATAACCACCAACGGCACCAATTTCAATAATTTGAAATAAACAAAATGAAAAGACTCCATTTTGAAATTATATTGAATTATTAAGAAATTCACATTGACATAGTTTACAGATATGCGCCTTACAATGTTTAACAAATTGAATATTGCTGACCCGTTTTAAAACGCAATAAATGAATTTATTCGTCTGATAAATATACAAGACATTCTTTACAATGCCCGCGTAAAGAATAGCAATGTTTTATGGGACCTCTGTATACGTTCATGCGTGATTTTCTATATACAACTTCAAGATACCTGTAAAAATATGATAAAGTAATATCAACGATGATAAGGTGATGAAAAATAATAGTGCCGCACACGGTACGGCACAGCGGGTAACTTTACCGCATATTTGTGTAAATCTGTTTTCTATTCGTCTATAAAAAAAAAACTTGTTTTATTTTATCGGTGTTCCTCTCTGCCGTTAAACGACGAGTACGCCCTGTAAATTACCTGTGCAGGTTGTACGCGAGGTCGATGGCGACGAGCAGGCCGGTGGGCGAGGGATAGATGCTCATGTTGTCTGTGGTGTAATCGAGGAACTTGGCGCGCGCGTATCGCTCCACGTCGTGCGAATCGTAGTCGCCCCATCGCAGCTGGATGTCCAGCCAGTACTTCTGGGTCGTCGTGTTGTCCATCGTGTCCCTGGATTCGATACCGAACACTATCGATACTGGTACTAGATTTCTGTTTCAATCTTTCGATACTAAATTCGTTTTCAGGAAATATACGAGTCTTTTATAATATTCACGATAATTTTGTGTAATAAAAACTAACTTTACGTTTGAAATCCCACACAGTCCTGGCTCAACAGTCGATCAAAATTGGCATCATCTTATTATAGAATATCTGATAAATTGGAGGGTGGAGAATTGATCTAACCGATACCATAAGAATGATTTAGCCGTTGCCATTAATAATACCTTCGCTCGTTGTACATTGATGTTGCACAAATATTACCAACTGTATTGCGTGACCAGTTTTTTATTTACATATTGCAAATGAAAATTAAACTAATTCTAGTCTAGGTATTCATGAAAGTTTCATGTACAATTTCACTGGTATTTATACAAACTTCGTATCAGCCAGTAGCGAGGGTCTTGACACGTTCCACTTGTACGCAGAGAACAGCAGTATGTCGGCGCACGACGAGTTCATTTTGTACGATTTACGAGGGTGGATGGTTTCCTTTTGTACTGTTTCGATTTCCAGTGCATCCAGTTCTTGGTCAAATACCTACAGGGAATGAAGGGTAAATTTGAAAACGAATTATGATACGATTTTTGTTTATTTTAGTAACGGACAAATGAGCAGAGAGATTACCTCATTGGAAAGTTGGTATTGTAAGAGATTGGAGCCCATTTTTATAACTTGCTCTTCGCTATGACACTCGAAATACTTTAAAAATATATTAAAATTGATTCTAAAAGCAGGCTGGTTGCTAGGTAAGACAGACAGGTAAAACCTGATCAATAAGAACATCGGAAATAAACTTGCCGAACTAGAGTCTAGCAACCTCCCAAAAAAGACCTGGACAGTACTGATTCATTCGCTATCCATCAGTATGCAAATTAACACTTTCAAAGTAAATGCGGTTTGAACAGGTCAACAGAGACGAATTGTTACTAATTTTTGCTTTGGAATTGAACTTTTGGTCAAGAAGAATTGGACTTACTTCATTTATAAATACCTATTCCAATTCTTTCTTGTACCCCATATGTGCAGAAATAGTATAAAATATAAACATACTAAGCTTACCTGACACAAATCCATAACGATGGACTCGTGAACCTTCTGCCACAAGTGAGCCCTGAAGATCTGGATGAGCGAGATTTTTAGCGTGGGGATCTTGCCGTGCATGAATATCCCAGTCAAATCCAGTTGTACCTGAGCAAAACGTAATCATATAAACGCGCACCACATTCACACACATCAGTATAGACCAATGAGCTGAAGATTGGTTGGAATTAATAATTTTACCATTTTAAATGTGACCCGGTTTTTGGGTTTTATACAAAGCTCTTTCAGTATAATACATGCCTAGTATTTGCTTGTTTTGAAATTAATACAGTCACATTCAAGTTAATTCAATTAATACAAATAATTTAATTTAATACCATAAGGACATTTTGTATGTTACTATATTATATGGAAATAAATTCTAGTTACTTTTCAAGCAATAAACAATATTTATAAATGGAATATGACAGGATGACTTATAAGCCGTAGAAAGGAAATATTATTATCCAGAACTAAGATTTACTCACCTGGAAGCCTACATATACGTTGGCCCTGTTGATGGTAGGCGACCACCACAGAGTGAAACGACGGTTGGGGATCTGGTTCAAACCGGATCGCTGGGCGTTGGTCAGTTTCTTGTACTTCATCGACTCTTCGAATCCTGACGCCTTCTCCCTTTATACAATAATAATAAATTTAATATATCATCTAAAACACGCTTCAGTCTAGTGGGTCACTCTTAGTTGTAACATTACATTGTAAGTTTTAAACGCATACTGAACAACAAAAGACAATAATTAAAATAAACCTGCGTGGTCCAGTAATGTTTTTTACGATGGTACGTCATTCTTCAATGAGTGGTATAGAGAATTAAAATTGAATGATCTACCCTCAAATTTGTACCAAAAAAAGAAAAATGAAAAAGAAAATACAGACCAGAACAGCCCCTCCCATGTGGGGAAGTAGGTGCCCTTGAAGAGCGTGTGCTCGAGGATGCCTTCGACACCGCCCAGCGCCTGGATCATGTCCGTGCGGTAGTTGTTCAGATTCCACAGCTTGCCATCGTGCCGCTGGTGCGTCCACCAGAACGGGTTCTGCTTCAACACCTGACGATACGACGAGTTTTATGTAATTATAAGACACCCCACATCCCATAGCGACACCGAGACACTTGTCAATCGTACAAGGTGACATCTTATACGTCATGGACTTGCTTTTATCTTAGAAAACATACTCAGAAAATTTTCTGAAATCGTAACGCATCCAGGATACAGTTTTACAAGCACAACATCTGAAGAGGAGTATTAAGTCCCAAAATCACAATTTTAATATTACCTGATACTGTTTGAATTCCGTCCTAATACGCCAGCCCTTGTCGTAAGCGAGTGTGTGCCTGTCCTTCTGGAACAGTGTGTTGATGCGCGGGATGCCGCGGTCCCACGAGTCCTCCAAATCTTCTAACGTTAGACGTCTAACAACAATGTAATAACAGTTATATATTTTTTTAAGTAAATAACAATACACATAACATTATAGATGTATATAGTTCAGACAGCGTATTGTCAGACGCGCGTCGCCACGACCCACGCGATCAGCGCGTCCGCAGTCGGCGCGCGTCCCCAGAGCACAGGGACTCTCTGGATTCGGGACCCCTACGCGATTCATCATAACCAAATCATGGAGGCGAATGTATTAAATAAAACTATTTCATTATTAAATCCTTACTAGTGTTATGTTATTGTTTTATACAAACCGTTTGAATAATTTACACTATGTCTAAAAACCCAACAATTACAACCTTCTTCAGGAAAGCTTATTCCGCAGGCTTATTTGTAAAATATTGTAAAAGTAAATTGGACCATTAATTAATTATTAATACTACCGATAGAACTATTTAACATTTCAATGTTGTAAATGTTACAATTTGCCACAGGCACCCATGAAAATATTCTCAGTTACACTAAAGCAAGTTGGTTCTTGGCACATGAAGACGAACAGTTTGAAGTATCTATTCTACTCTATTTATCTAAAAAAGATAAACACGGTAATAAAACATAGACATGTATGTTTGACTTTGTTGTTACACCGCACCTATTCTGCGCGTTGGCCTCCTGCCTCTTCAGTGCGTACTCGGCCCAGACGCGCTGCGAGTCAACGAACTCGGCCTCCCACGGCTGGATGTAGCGGTACAGGTTGGGGATCAGCTGGTCCTCGTCGTGCGACATACCCGATCGGAAGTGCGTTATGCCCACCTCAGTTTGCTTCGACCAACGGAGGTCCGACTGAAGAGGAAATTATGAATGACTTGTGGTTATAGCTGTGCTTCGATTTTTTTCCTCGGGAGAGGCCTTGATTTAATTTTGCATGCAGCTATAGTCTTTCAAAGTTATGTGTACAACAAAACTAATTATCACTTTGTTCAATGAAGCAAAACACCACGAGGGAGCATGTAAATCTGACAGTTTAGGTGCAATCTTATAAATGTGGTGTTCTTCTTAGGCTTCAAAAGTAGTAATAGGCTTAGATTTATTTAAAAGCAGCATACAATCCACCCTAATCAACCTTACAAGGAAACAAGACTCCCATTAGCAATAGATACATGTATTACCAGGACACCTCCATTGTATTTTATTGAAATATGAATTAACTTTAATTCTTTTACTAATTAACCATGTAACGTGTGCAGAATAGGTCTAATGTTTTACCTGCGGAATCAAAACATGCCCCATGGACAACATGCCGAGCCCGCCAAGCTCCTTGGGTGTGTAGAAAACAACGGGCGGGAATCGCGACGGCATCTTCGAGTTGAGGCCGATCTTGATACGCGTTTGAATCTTATTCTCGCACTTCACCAGCAGGTCCAGCAATTCTTGGGTGTTCACAACGGCTTCTCGAAAATATGTCATTAAACCTAAAACGAGTGAGTGATATAAATTAAAGAAGCCTCCAACAGACCGACCTCTATCCAACATTCATATTATTATATCGTATATCATTTTTGTATTCCAATTTACATCTATTACAGATATTTTAATGAAATCAACATAAACAAATGTTTGCGTACGCACATATATATCCACATCGACGAACCTGGAATATCATGCCTGAGTATGGGTCCCTGCCTATTTATGATGTGGTAATCTTCAAAAGAAGAGTGAAATAGGCTTTTATACTTATAAAAACGCATGCAACATGTTAGACTTCATTACCACTTACCATAAGGTGGGATTGTTGTCAAGCTATAACTTAATTTATGTAAAAAAAATAGCCTATCTATCTATCAATTTAAACATAAGCTTTATACAACTTAACAATTATATAATCTTACATTTATAATCATCGATTTTACTGTACAACATCATTAGTACAACCAGATCAAGTTGATTACCGACACTCGATAGATTAGTAGACGCCCTATAAAATGATATGAATCAATTTACCAATAAGCGCCGTGTTCCACTTGTTGACGATCTTGGTGAAGGTAGTGGAGCCGGACGCCATGAGGATCTGACGCACGCGGTTGTGGAAGCGCGCGAGCGACTCGTCGTCGACGCGCAAGTAGCACTGCGCCGTGCGCTCCTTCGTCACCTCGTTCTGAAGGTTCCAGACACCGTCGCGGTGCGATAGCTCCTCGTGTTGACTGCGACACTGGACGAAACAATACGTGTTTGTGTGTCTTATAATTTATAAGAGACTCTAATCATCGATGTTGAAAGCAAAACCACATCACGCTTATGGTTCAGTCTGCGGACTGTGTTAGGGCAATGGTGCCAGGTTCCCCATGTTAGAGGACACTGAGCTCTATAAAACTCAACTTAACTCTTATGCATGATACTAAAGTCCTTTGCGTTCATGACTAGCTACCACTCTCTTTCTACAATGAACCGTAAAATATCCCAACATTCTTTTACTGTAATGTAAATGTAAACTCACCTTAGGTAAGATTCTGCACTCAAATCCAGCCATATTGAATAACAAGTTAGGGTTGTCCTTGGAGTAGACAGAGACAAAGCTATTCTCCCATTGGATGGTGGTCACCGAGCGTGGCAGACGGTTCTTTATATCCCAGAATACCGCGCGACCTCTGCAAATAACGTACTAAATGAATTAGATTTCTCTACATAAGACTAAAGGATTATGTATTCATATTATACTACTATTTCCCTCGTAAAATTGCAATTGGATTAGACTAAGACCAAAGATTTAATAGTGAGAGAGCCTCAAGTCGTTAGCGACCCACTACGGATAACAGGTTGCTTCTCGTAATAGAGACCATATTCCATAAGTATACTCTTGCCATCGAGTTAAATCAATGCGAAATAATAACGTTAGTTACCAAACTAAGCGTCGAAAGTGTATACATCGTTCGAAAGCTTCTGAAATGGTTTAACATCGGGTATGTAACGATCAAAACTGGAACTTGAAACATGTCCTAAGAAGCAGGCTACCGCTTAAAAAATGTTGCCTCTAGCGACTACTCTCCAATATCCTGACCCCGACCCTAGTTTCCCAACACGATCGATCACTTACGATTGACAAGCTGTCGGTCTGTGACTATGTGTAGATAACTCATGATGATATAAATTTTCAATAGAAAAATTAAATTCGCGCGTTTTTCTGCTGTGTGGTGAATTGAATGCTTAGATTGAATAAATATTTTTTAAGCTGATGTTGACAATGTCATGACTGGGAGTATACTCTAGTCAATTAGCGGAACAGTAAATCAATTAAAAATGAATCGAATACTGCATAGTAAGGTGGATCAATTGATAATAGATAAAATTTGACAACACACTATAAAATTAAGTAGCAATAATTATACATACTGTTACTATATGTGACTATTTTCTTATTTCACTGACTACTTACTATCAGGTAGCTCGGCTGCTCGTTTGTCGGCTATTTACGTGAACTTAAAAAATGTGAACGCAAGGGTATTTATTATTTCCCGAAACAAGGCACCGGCGAGTTGCTTATGATATAGGATCACGAGTAGATGATAACTTACAGATTAACATCGTGCTTCATGAGTCTCATCCTGGCGTCCCGCGGCCAACACTTCTTGTTGTTGTAGCCCACGATGTTCTCGTTGTTGGGGTCCGGGTGTTCAGTCAGGTACCGCTGGATCAGGTCGCGGGCTTCCTCCGCCGTGAACCTGACGAACAATTTACAGGAATTTGATATTCAGATCTTCAGTACAGTGAGGTTGCATGTATCATCTAACAGGAAAGAGACGTTTAAAGCGTCATCCGAAGGCGACAACAGTCGAGTGAGTCAAGAACCTGTTACCTGAAGAAGATATGAATTCGGTCGACGTATCGGCAGTACAGACGTATTGGATGAGCCGTCTCGGCGACGCGGTCCTGGTACGAAAGGAAGTCATTGGGCAGCTGCGGCGGGCCGGCCATCTCACTGGCGCGCTGCAGCCCCAACACCAGCAGGTCGAGCACCAACCCGTAGTACTGCACGACGAAAGATGCGAACTGCAGCCCGCGGATGATGCCGTACGAGTTCGTGTGGTTCATGTCCTGTAATTGTATCAACATCGTGTTATGTATTATGTTCGATTGGATTGCACGAAATTAGAAAGTGTCAAAATTTAGAGAGTGGAATAACGCTGTTCTCTATTAATAGATAGTTCTACTATATAACTATACTAAATCTCAAAGGAACAACATTTTTGTCAATCTATTTTACATTGGTCCATCATTGCCTCAACTCCAGTGTGTCTTAGCTCTTTGAAAATAGCGCGATACAACTGAATGTGATACCTAATCCACTGCAGTCAAAGCTATTGAAGATAGGTGAATACGCTGGATAAGGGAGGCTCAACATCCCTGGCACCTAAAACGAAATCTAATTGAGTTTACTGAAGTGTTCGATAGAACTCACGGCCGTACGATTCGTTTGTCCCAGTATTCGACTTGCGAAAGCAGTGACAAAAATTCCTAGCGTGCCAAAAGAAATTGCCACGAATACTATATCTCGAGGTGATTTTTTATCAAACAGCGTATTGTCAGACGCGCGTCGCCACGACCCACGCGATCAGCGCGTCCGCAGTCGGCGCGCGTCCCCAGAGCACAGGGACTCTCTGGATTCGGGACCCCTACGCGATTCATCACATGAACATCACCGTTTTTAGAAGGAAAATGTACTTTTTTATGCACTGCTCATGGACAGCTGCAGACAGGCAGTCAAAATTTTATTTACTGCCCTCTTAATAAAACGTTGACACACTTACACGCCCACACTAGGATTCCTTGTGAAGAATAGAATGTCCAGATTCATTCTCCAAGTTCAAAAATATCCTAGATACTGACCCATAATATAAGTTAATAATAATTATATCAAGTATCATACAAATCTGTTCAGTGATAATAGTGTGAAATACGTCTGACCATGGTCAAGCAGACAAAAAGTAAAAAAAAAATATTTTGACTACTTACATCGATAACAAAGCATACCTACAGTAACATTTCCAAAAACACTTTAACACAAAGTTATGGCCCTGGTACAATTTTATCTTTGTATAGATATCTATATAGATTACTTCTTTGTTAAAATGAAAATAAAATAAATCACCGATTAAAAATTCTAATAGAAACAAAATACTTGTATTACATTTTTATTACTTGACTTAAACTGCGCTAAGAATAATATTCGCATTCTAAAATTACAGCAAACTTTTGTAAGCTACATTACTGAAGTATTATTTTTTATATTTTAAATTTGCTGTTTCTATATTTTGATAAAACACTACGACACTACACAGCCGCTACAAAAAAAACAACCAACAAGAGACCAACAAACGCCGGTTTTAGTAACCATTTAACAACACTATCTTTCAAGTGCTATTGTGTATGTACTTACATATTAGTACTATACATACTAGTATACAATTGTATACAGAATCTCCGGCTTAAGTTGATGTTAGAACGGTGTACAAATCAAAACCACCGGACCTTATAATTTATAACAACGTTGTTCTTGGCCGTCATGTAATCGGCGATGTTGTGGTCGACGATGAGCCGCAGCAGCCGGTTGAGCAGCGTGAGATCGATCTTCTCGTACAACTTCTCGAACCGCGACTCGAGCAACACGTTGCACTCCCCCTCGCCCACCTCCCACACGTCCTGCAGGTTGTTGATGCCTGTTGGTATGTGTACACATGTTATAAAGCAAAAATAAGTGATTGATGTGTGCAAGCCTTAAAGATTCAATTAACAACACAGCAACAACAATGGAATACTGGCTTATTTATACTTGTTCCGGTGATTATTGGAAGCTAGTAGTGTAATTAATCTATACATATAATAAAATTCTAACTGATCGATTTCTATGCATGAATGATATCTGAGAAAAAATATTATTAGAGGCCTTTATTGACGCAATAGAACCCAAAACAATAGTTGTTATAATTTTTGTCTGTTTGTCTGTTTGTTCGCGCTAAGCTCAGAAACGGCTTAACAGATTTCGTTACCGTTGAGCTAATGTAGTGCAATAAGCATCACTTAATACTTAAAATTTGTTTCATTGCAATTCGTCCAAAAATAAAAAAGTGATGTATTAATATATTTATTTTCTAATTCACGGAACCCGAAAAACCCAGAAAAATTCAGATACTATCTTTAAGCGAAGGCAGTTTTTCGAATCGAAGCGCCCTCGCTTTGCTAGTTATAATTAAAGTAGTATCAAACGAAGTTCAATTTTCAAAAAATGAATGTAGAATTAAATACCTTATACGTGGAATGTATTTAAATGAGTATCGACATATTTAAATATTAATGAAAGGATTACAAAGCTATTAATCGCAAGAATATATGTAATTAATCAATTGATTCTTATGCATACACTTAGCCGCTCTGTAAAAGCAGGCTTTCTTTCCAAGGGCATCCTGATAATGCTTATTTTATGTAACTTGTCGAACCAAGCAACGACCGATTTGTGAGCGAGCTTGCCATAAGGGGTATGTCTGGATGAAATGAAATTAAGGTGGAGACAACATTCGTCTTATAAAATCACAATGTTGAAAGCAACAGCAAAATAAAATGTACATTATACAGAATGTGATCTCGTAAGAAATATTTCTTCCTAAATACTGGGCAGCTACTGATGTGGGTGCCAAGCATCTGAAGTGAGGTTTGTAACAAGGGGATTGTATAACCATACTGATCTCCTCTGCCACAACACACACTTCTGACGCCCGCTTTTTGTCTTCTTTCTTCATCGATAATCTCGATAACATAACAAACTGAACAAAGTACGAGATTATTTTTATTGATTGTACACGCAGACAAACGCTTCGGCAGTGTATAAAATCGTAATTTCGTAACTGGTTTCTTAGGCGGCTTAAAATACTAAAATAGTTGCACTTATTATCGGTCTAGTGCCTGTTGAATCCAAAAGCTAACCCACAGTATTCTTCAGGTCGTTAATGCGTCTTGGCGGGAGGCGTCTCGCGCTACTTTTACCAAATTATGATCGCCATTGAAAAAATTTTCTTCCCAACCAGTTATAGGTGCTCGAGTTCGAACTATATACCAAGCACGTTTCTACTTAATGCGGCTAGTTCTACGAGCTGCGGCGGTAACCCCTTATCGTCATGGGTATCGTTTTATTAGCTGCGTACATTCAACTCCACATACCTTGACACCACTTGTACACCAACAACGGCGAAGGCTCAGTGTCGGCGGGTTTCACCCAGGGCGGCAACAGGCGCCGCTTGTCCGCCTCGTACCACAGATACTGGTCCAAGTACGCGTCGGTTATCTTCTCGAGCGGTTCCACATCGTACACTGGCACCAGGTGAGAGTATAGGTCCATGAACTCTATACCCACCTGTGGGATATCGACAATTGCGCCCGTTATTAGTTCAAATTTAAGCTTAGATTATATATTTAATCAGTGATTGGTTTGCGATTGGCTTAGATCAGACAGCGTAGTTTCAGACGCGCGTCGCCACGACTCACGCGATCAGCGCGTCCGCAGTCGGCGCGCGCCCCCAGAGCACAGGGACTCTCTGGATTCGGGACCCCTACGCGGTTCATCACTTGAATATCAGTATTGAGATTTAAAAAAAAATACAATTTATTTATTATATTATTTAGCTACGTATTTTAAATAATATATATATTTTTTATATTTGACTTCCCAAATAAAAAATTCGTTACAATTTAATATGTTCCATTTCACAGACTCAGGGAAAGTAGGCTGCAAGAATAGACCTTATTACAGTACACGTTTTTACGTAAGATCGCCAAGACCTGAATAGGCAACCAACAAATATTAAACACATATATATAAAAGTGTTATACATGGCCACCTACCTCTCTAAATGTTCTTTGAGTTAGAAGATGACGTTTGATCCTGGAGAGCGCTTCGTGGGGATTATCGTAGGCCTGTTCGATGAGCCCCAACTCCTCCCTCTGACTCTGGTTCAGTCTAGATTTAACGCTGTAGGCCTCCTTGAGCCTCTCTAAGGCGAGAATGAGCAGCTTGGTGTCATGCTTGTAGGAGAGCGGCGGGAAGGGGATTGGGGCGAAGCGCCGCGACTCTAGCCAATGGACTGTCGTCGTATAGATTGCTACGGCTTCTTCAGGTGATATGTATGGGCCATCCTGAATAGAAACATTTGTAATTTTAAAACTAAATAATGTATTCAGCTAATTAGCCTACACAGTGTTTCAACATTTCTGTGTTGCCTGTCTGTACTTTTATTCCATGTTACAATGTTATTGGAATATTCAAGGAATACCATACAATAAAACTTTTTCACTCAATCATACCTATCGTACAGTATACAGTATACAGTATCGTACGCTCAGGTCTCCTCTTGGAGTAAGATAGTATTAGGCCACAGCTCAAAATGCAGACTATGGGCAAATTCTATACTTGTCCAGTGACTTGGATGATTAAAGTTGTATTTACAAAACTAATCCCATTTCACTTTTAACCTCACCTTCAAGTAATTATGCTGCCTCTCTTGTTCAGCTTTCAGGTAGAGACGGGTGAGCCTGCCGAGATTCTTCTTGCAGACGGTCTTGTCGACGGTGGCGCCGCGACGGATACGCTCACGATTGTAGTGGGCCGTGTTGGTCCACCAGTCAGCTTTCATCTTCACGTAACGGAGGATCATGTTCTCTATGGGTGTCGGGAGCCCTGGCACCTGATTGGGGACACAGCTTTGTAAATTACATAGCATGGAAATTAAGTTTTTTTCCAGTTTTAACTAAGTAATACTAATATAATATATTTACAACTACTCAGCAACGACTTGTGTCGTTAAAGTGATAGATAATGTTACACAACGAGGTTGGACGTCGGACAGATGGTGACCACTAGTGGCTAAATTTCTTTCGCGCTCCCGTACTCCTTAGGGTTGTAGTTCGGTGGGACGCCAGATCGTTAAACTGTGCCGAAGGCCTTCGGGTAGCATAAAGGCTTTCGACAATTAGTTATACAACTAATCCATCTACCAATCCATACTGGTGCAGCGTAGTAGAGCATTGGTAACAGCAAACTATAGAAAATGCTAGATAGACAGCACACAATACTTGCCACAATAAAAACGGTTTTATTTAATCTCTACTGCAAATAGAGTGGTTCGTTTATCCATAGCTTGTTTTACAAACGGATGAACCAATCTCGATTTTTTTGTTGGTTAATAGATATCTTGCTTTAATATAATTCACTACGATTGAAAAAATATTTTTAGGCGTTTAAATGACATCAGGTTTTTATACTAGATGTTTGTACCTTCCAAGGGATATTAGCCTTCCAGCAGCGCCAGGCCTCCGACAAATGCTGCAGAATGGTCCTGGCCTTGTTCTGTTTGATTCCCTCGGGCATCATGTCCACTATGTCGTGCATCACAGACGCTCGCAGCTCCAAATCGAAGTGAGACTCCACCCGCTGCTTCGTCACAGTCTTTGCCACTCCTATGAAAATAAAAAGTGCTAATTTATAAAGATGACACTCAATGATCTCCATAATATAAATAGGAATTCTCTGGAATCGCGCCGTTTTGGCATTATTACATAATTTTGAAGCAATTAGATTCCTAGAGATTCCATTGTTGATCGATTTGCTGCATAGAATAGTCAACTAGTAAAACTTTTAATTTACAGGTTTATTATTTATATTGTTACGAATGTTCGCAAAGATTCGGCAGGAAACAATAGCGGTCATAAAAACCAGTTACTGATAAGACCTTCCCCGAGTACATTAAGCGACTCTCGCTCTTATATATAATATCTTGTACATATTTACTTTATTACCTGCGTCGTGTATTACTGTTGTATGTGAATGTCGTTTTTCGTTCTTATAAGTTTGTGTCCTTGGCGATAGATAGACGATATTTAATAATTATAATCACTGATGGCAACAGACACACACATACAGGCGAGTGTTATTTTAGTATACACACATTATACAGAGGACACAGAACATTATACCTTATTTAACGTTAGAGTAGGGTCCTATTCTCTGTAGAACTTGAACATTGTTTATATACTGGCCTTATTTAAATCACACACATGTCGAAATAACATTACCTTTGGAGTGTCTTCCCTCAAACTGCCTGGACAGCAAGTTGCCGAGCCAACGTTCAAGCAGCGGTGTGATGCCGCGCATGAAGAACAGCCACACCCTCCATCCAGGAGCCCAGAACCCGCAACCTGGCCCTTTTGATACTGGACCCTGATCAACAAAAGAACTTCAAATTAAGCGATTTTATCCTTTTTAATTAAGAAACAGATGCATTAGTCAAAAATAGCGTTTTTATATGAAGAAGGCATGACAGTGTGGAACAATTTCTTGAGCACTTCCGTGCGTCGGATGTTACCTTATACCATACGATCGGTAACAGAAACTTCGACAATGTAGTCGGACACCAATCCGCACTGAAGCAGCATGATGAATACCTCCAGGCCTTTTAATTACAAGCACATACCCAATCCCTGATTGTTCCAGCTCCATACTTACAGTATTGAACCGGTAGTAGATGAGATGCTTCAAGTCCTTGCACATCCGTATCTGTCTCATCAACTTGTACTTGTATCTATACATGCCGGTGAGCTGTCCGACGTGAGCGAATATGTACTGCAAGCCATCGGCCAACTGGAACGAGTCGACGTTGTTCAAGCGGTACTGTACATGCGAGTCCACTATCAACTTTGTCAGGCGAAGGATCTCGCGGCACAAGTGGAATGCTGTAACACACAACAAAGTAAGCAATGTTACGCACATTAAATCCCTATAGTATGTATATCGTATATTATTCTTAATTCAATAAAGAGAATTGTAAGCTTCTAACGTGGAATTCTTCGGGAGATTCCTTAAGCACTCATTTATTATTCAAATATAAGTTTAGGACCTCATAATAACAATACATAACTTACCATTCCCAAAGCGAGATTTCTTTCTCTCTTTAGTAGTGAGTGTCTTTACAGGTTTCAAGTTGAAGTTATAGTCAAGATGGAGGTAGTTGAGGTTCTTGCGATGGATAAGCAAGTTCAACATGTTGTAGCCCTGCCTGCACACTTGGAGACCAGCTTCCACCCAGTCCAGTGTTGTCGTTTGGAAAAACTTTGTTGACTTGAATGAGCGGAATAGGTATCTGTTTGTGAAATAACATTCAGTGTTTAATATCACACCAAGAGTGATGTACAAAACCTTATATTATATGAATAAACCTCTGAAAATCAAATATATTTAAATATTGCAAATTGTTATCTTTCTATTACAATACTTGATAGGTCCACTTGCACTATCTAACACAAACTTCTTTTTACTAAAATGCAGTAGATTAACCATACCTTTTTTTCTGTGGTTTTGGTGGGCGATGCTTCAGCGAATTGAGCACATAGTACTTGAGCAGCTTCTGATAAGAGACCCTCACTTTCACTGGCTGCCCTGGCGGACAGTGCTCCTTGTACCAGGTTTTCACTAAAGGAACATCGATGGCGCGACGTGAACGACCTAGAAGACAGATAAATGAACTTAGCTCATCTCAGTAATTAAATGAACGCATCAAATCTGAAATTTGTCACTTTACATGTACAGGTTACATATATATTTATTTAATATCATTGGGTGGCTTTTAGTATTAGCTTATAGAAGATTTAAATAAAGCTTTAAAGCGATACTGAAACTTTGTTGGTCAATCAGTAGAATAACATCTCAGGAAGAATATATTTTAGATACAAATTTCCCATTTCAAACCCAACACCAATAACTTTAAGGTAGTAAATTGCATATCTTTTCCAAAGAACTGTTCTGCATATGTACAATCTGTTAAAAATTCTTGTAGACCAGGAAAGTACCATTATGAAAAATAAATATTTATATAGGATATTCTAATTTTCGTAAAACAACATGAATGATTTCCTTAATCTCTACTGTTTAAAAGGCACTTTAAGTATATATAGAAAAAGCCAAATAATTAAGTAGAGATTACTGTTAAAGTACATCTTACCAGATCGCATGTTGAATGGTCGGGGTGCCCACAGTAAAGCAATACCATTGGCTGTGTTATCTGTATACAAAGCAGTCTCCTGTAGGAAAGGAGATATGTCTTCAGGTAGAAGGAACTCCTCCTCTTCTGGTACAGGGTCCATAGACTTCACACCCAAATGCCGATGAGATATTGGATTGATGAGGGGATCAAAATAAAAAGCAGGGAGGTCGGGATCTTCAGTTTTGATGTATACTACATTGGGCGTGTGGTACCTGATTCAAAGATAATAAGAAATAAATCACAAAAGTTCACACTAGGATAAATAAGACATTACAAACAACCAAAACAAGCTCTTCTGAAGCATATCTCTTATCACAGCGGTGATCATCAATTTAGCTGTCAAAGTTCATGATTTGTTTCGTTAATCATATGAGACCAAAAAATAAAACTATTGATGTATGCACTGTATGCATGTCGTGTTTATAATTACAATTAAACAATAATAATTACAAATATTTGACTCTAAAACTTACCAAGAAAGTTGTACAAAATGAGGTAAATTATTATATAAGTACGGGAACGCGATCCTATATTCTGTCCTAATTGGCTGTCGAATGATAATCTTGTTTATATCATTAAATTCGTTCCAATCTTCATCTCCAGCTGAATTGTCCTTTACAAGTGGCTCGAACTTTGGACCGCCGGGAATTGCCATATTCAAGGCCTTAGCAGTGAAAAAGCTCTTCGAATCAAACAGATAGAAATAATTGTCATCAACCAGATCTGTCAGCAGTTGGTTTGCGAGACGGTAAAGTGTTGCCATTTGTGGCAATGTTAAATTCCATTTCCTGTAAGTGGACCCATTGACATGTCGAGTCCCTAGCAGAGGTTTGTGATCGTAGAACCATGAGGCAACTGCTGCATCTTCTTCTGGGTCCAATTCGATCTGGATTGGCTCCAATGGCTCGACGTCCAATATGTTATCAGCATAATCTAGAGGAGGTTCCTCGTCATCGAAAGGTGGAAATCTCATCCGTTTGAAATGTCTACGATCGCGCTTCTCTCTTCGCATCATTATCCACATGGTACCCCATTGAGCTATGTAGACTGGCTCTATGACCCAGGGGATTTCGTTGACAAACGTTATAGCTCCAGTGATGTGATACAAGACCTTTACGTCCCTAATCTGTTCCCAGGGCATAGGCATGTTTTCTAGAAGTTTCATCACCGCATGTGGCATGTATTTCAGGGCTCCGAGGTACACTCGCTTGTCGTGGCGGTACTTGCGACTGGTCATGTCTCCGTGATCTCGAATGATTTTTCTTATATGTTCAGGTGGCATGTCTTCTTTCTGTGCATCCACAAAACCGAATTTTCGCTTCTCGGCAAAACGTTTTGATTGAAGCTGAAGCCATTTCTGGGCTGTGAAACAATTATAGGAAATAAGATTAAATGTAATTGCATGTATAAACAAATATTCGCACACTAACCACTTCACATTTTGATTGCCTGCATTGCAGGGTGGCATGGACATACAATATTAAGACACAAAAGACCACAACCCAAGAACAAACATTTATCAAATACATGTTTTCTCTGGACTGAAACTAAATTCAAAACCTCATCACAGCACTCAGTGTCACTACCAACTGGGCTACAGCAACACTTCTGGTCTAGATCATATAGACCAGCATTGGGAACCAATTACCTTGCAGTGGTCTCTCTAGACAGCCAGAAAGCTATTAGTTGTTATTTTTTAATATGTTGATCTGTACATAACTTCATAAAATAGAAAAGATATATGTTTGCAATTCTCAGCTTTCTCCACTTATGACTTCAAGTGAACAATCATATCAATTGCAAAATTGTTCTATCCCTTTTTTCTGTAAATATAATAGTAACAACTTGTTACCATCATTTAAATAAGGAATAAAATAGTATCATGGAAATGAATAACAAACTGTTTGCTTAGGTTTATACACTCTTCTGACAAAGAGTATATCTGATAAGAAATAAGTTGCAAATATTGTACCCCTGTTTAATAATTCTAACACAAATCTCAGTATTAAAATCTTGGGTTAACAAGGGGAGATTACGTAGAGGCAGGTGAAGTATGTGGAAATATTAAGATTGGGTGTATAATGAAGTCACAGGTGCATTGTAGTCTTACTGGCATTGGTTTAGAGATCCAGTGTTTTTTCACTGACATTGTAAAAACAACTTTACACCTTAATCTTATCCAACTAAATCAAATTACTACAATAGTCAAGCTAACGAGCCAGTAGGTCATTCATTGGCCAGTTACGAAAGAAAGACCCACCCAAAGTACAAAAAAGATCCAAAATGGAAATGAAATGTATTCAAAAACTCAAAAAGGGAAATATTACTCTTGGTTTAAAAATAATACAAGTGAAAGAAAATGGCAGAAGTTTGAATTGAATGAATATTTGGCTTCTATGGAACAGTAGTATAATATGGAATTGAAATGAAAAAAAATCTATTTACTCTTAAAACAATAAAAACATACCATATTTGCTTTAGTATGGCTAGTCATATACAGCCACCTGAAGATATTATATATTAGAGTTCATATTTGTTATAACATTAATAAGTGTAATTTCCAACTGATAATTAGAATTAGACATCTATACATAAAATATAAAATTCTAACCAATCGCTTTCTGTACATTAAGGTTATATGAGAAAAATTAGCCTATTAGCCTTTATTAATGCAATAGAACCCAAAACAATAGTTGTTAGAATATTTGTTTGTGCATTTGTTCATGCTAATCTCAGAAATGCCTAAACTAACTGATTTTGTTCTGGTTTTCACTAACAACTGGTAACTGTTTTCGGCTTAAGCGTCACTTAATACTTAAAGTTTGTTTCATCGCAATTCATCCATATATAAAAAAGTTATAAATGAATAGGTACTATTTCTTAGTGTAAGGCATAGTTTTTACAATGCAAAGTGAGGGCAGATTAAGAGTACTAAATATTTGGGAGCTTTTGGAGATCAAAGGTTGTTTTGGCATCCTAATATTAAGCAAGTTACTAACAGAGTTACAAAATTAAACCGGATATTCATACATTGTAACACAATGTTTCAAATGTCAATCCACAAAAAAGCAATTATTGCAGGGGATATAAAACACAATTTAATTGAAGTGGAGTATGCAATATTCTACAGAAAGTCTTTATTCTTTGGGCAACTTACTATTAGTAAGAAAAATATATATTTAAGAAACAAAATAAAATAGCATAAAAACCTATACATGACCCCAGTATCTTGAAAAAGAGTAGGAAATTTTTGTGTAACAAGTTTCTCACATGAACACTTCCATTGCTAGCATGCACTACAATAAACTGGCAGCCCAACTATATTATGATATTAGTTCAATAATTCTTGCACATACAAAATGAGACAAGATTAGATTTTACCAACCTATGTTTGAATTCAAATCAATTCAAAATATTCACTATAATACAACAACCAAGCAAGTAGGCTGGGTTTATATGAAGTATGCAAATATGGACTGACTATGGAACACATCATATCTGTAAATGAACACCATTACAAATTCCAGTCACTTCATGATATCTATGATATTGAAGTCATGGAAAAAAAAATATACATATACAATTTCCCATAATCGATGATTTAAGTGAAATTTATAAATTTGTTTCATTTTCCTTTCAAACTTGAACTTTTTGTGTACACTTTACAAACATTCAGTGACTTATGTAGCGATTTAAAAGACAAGCTTTTTTTTACAATTCGAGGTCAATTTGTTATCTATTGAAATATTTTACTTTACAATTTAAATGCATCTGTTACAAATTACATTTCAAATAATTTACAATTCTGTCTCTTATAGAGGAAAGTTTCATAAACTAAATTTCATGATTATAGTAACATTCCAGTCCCCTTCAGATAGATCTATCTCGTTCTATCGACAGTATTACTCGTAAAACAACGTCAACAGAGAATCTATCTCCATACAACAATTTCTTTTTCTCTTGCTTTACTATTCTGAAAAATCTATATTGTTGTACATCTACAATTGATTACCTTTTTCTTTGATCTTCTCTTCGGGAATATGATGCGGCTTGGGTGGTTGTGCCGGTGGTATAGGAGGCGCCGCAGCAGCAGCCGCGGCGTGAGCTTGCAATGCAGCCTGCTGCGCTGCGGCCAACTGCTGCTGGGCCATCATCGTAGCCCAGGGGTTGGGCCCTAGTAGATACGGCGGCAGCGACATGCTGACCACCTTCTACAAAAAAACACGTGAGCATTTCACAACAAAACCCAAGCAACATTACCGGTACTTAACCAATAACACCTTAGTGAAAGAAAAACTCACGTCAACTGTTTCTGACTCAAATTTTTTGTCACTTAACTTAAAATAAAATAGCCCATTACCAGGGCTTCAAATAATGAAATAGGAAATGATGCGAAGCAAAGCTCATCAAAACTATATCAATTTGGGAGCCATTTGCAATTCTAACATAGAGTAAAAATTTAGTTATATTGGCTTTGTGAATTACGGTATACTGTTCTTTCAAACAGTTTACAACCATAAACGGTTTATATCCGAAAAGTTAATTGTTCTAAATATTATTGAGGTTACACAGTGTATTTTTTATAAATCATAATCAAAGATTCTACGTTCTTTTTTTTTAATTGAAAGCCAAACACGCGACATATATTTGGCATGTTTGGCATACCAATACCAAAAGTGGGTGGCATATTTGTTATTCGCTCACATACAAATATTTGGGTGAATAGGGAAGCCGCATAACAAATACCAAAGTGTCGTTTCGCCATCAAATCGAATGAAGTCGGAGCGCATTTGTGTTATGTTTAGTTTTTATTTTGACATATTACTTTTAATTTTTTAAGATAAGCTCTTACAAAAATATTTGATGGGTAAAAGGTAAAATATATGAATTAAAAATGATAACAGGATGCTTTAATTGTAATTATTATATTGAAACAAAAGATATTCATGAAACTGACGAAAATATGCCCAATGGCATTTTCAACTTGTATATTTCAGTCTTATGAAATACTGAACATTGTTATGAATATGTTTTATTATTATTCCCATAATATTTAAATTGCCAAAGGTGTTTTAGTTTCTTCATAATATTTTTTTCCATTGTCATATGTATTGTCTTATATTAAATTTTAATATGTTTTATTTACGCCCTAAATAAACATAATAAATTTATTTTTAAAATAAAAACAAACCAAAGTTACTCTTTATAACATCAATTAAAGTCCTGTCATAATTGATCCAACTATTTTAGAGATGGCTGGAACAAACAGCTAGACCTAGCGGACAAAGATCACAGAGTACATTAGTGACAAAGATTAAGAATTGATTTGTGTTTAAAACTTCTGTAAGTACATATATGCATTGTACAAAGCTGTTATGTCGACATTACAAACAGACACTTCAGTTTTATTTTATTTGTAACATGTAAGGTTTGATATTCACAGAAATAATGTTTTTATAAAAAAATTATAATGAAGATACTTATTCTTCAATAGCATAAAAATCAATCATAAACCATATTTTATTACAACTTCAGGTTGATGTGACAATGACATTTATTGCATGTATGATTGTCAGTTATTGTCAAAGGGAATTGAATTTTGGAAGTTTAGCTCACAGAGTACATTGTATATACTGGTTTAACTTCAGCGTAGTCTGTGAAATTAGATGCGAAACTTATTTGCTTTTTATTTCATATTTTTATTTTCTTCGTCGTTGCGATTTATTCAACCTTGTTAATAATTAAAAGCTATGGGCGATCGTGATGATTTCGAAGACAATCAATATCCTAATAACGATGAATTTATTCCGTATGTTACTGCCGGTAATTTGTCTCAAAGGAATGGCGCGAAAATTACTATTTGGGGCAAAATCACAAAAGTTTCTGCAAACGAAGGATTCTATATCAAAACAGTGGATGACCAGGAAGTTCTAATAAGATTGAGAAAACCTTTAAGCGAGGCTCTTGAAGGCTGGTACGAAATATATGGCGTGTCTCAAGGGAAAAGTATACTTTGCGACGAGTATGTGCCGTTTTCACAGAACATGACGCAGAATATTGATCTTGAAGGACACAAAAACCTTGCAAAATTATTAATTGCGTTAGACGATCCCTGGAAACTTGGCGATGACAACCCTGGTGGTATGCAGGGTGTTACCCCAATGCAGATGTAAGATATAATTAAAATTATAAGGTAACCTTTGTTAAATAAGTACACACATTATAAAGTAAATACTATTATTTATGTACAAAAATCGTTTTATTTAATTTACAAAAATTCTTTGTTACATTATTAAGCCAATATACCATAAGATTTAATAAGAAAACTGCAGTACTGTTCTTTTACTAAAGGCACACTACAGTAAAGTACACTTTAAGCAGGCTATAGTTTTTTTCCTTTTCCTCTTATATCTTTGCATGATTATATAAACTCATTGTCACGGTGAGATATGATTTGTTATTTCCTCATAGACCATCAGCAGTAAAATCTAGGATATGCCTGAACCCCTCCCAATTCCTTCATTCTCTTGGCTTCTACTTTTAATCGCTTCTCATGCATCACAGCATTTGAGAGTGCTCCTTCTATGCATGTCACAGGACGGTTCCTGTGAACAAAATGTAAAAGAAACAATTTTCGAGATTCTTAACTGTTCTTTTATTATGGCTGCAGTAATTGTTTACTGTTGTCCATGTGCACGTACTGGATTAAGTTAGATTGTAGAGCTCAGAAACTTTGAAGCAGGTACCTAACAACATGACTAAAAAAATTGTAACTGGTCTCTCTATAGTGTTCGCTGGATAATGTTTACTATTTAATTTTATTTCAATACACAATTTTACCCCAACAATACATATGTATAGTGGTCAGATTACTCTTTCTCTTTGGCCAGTAATACATCTACATATACTGCTGCTGGTGTTAATGGTGTATATGCTAAAATTTGTAATGTATGTGGCGGTAACCATTTACTATCTAGGGGCTTGTCCATAATGAAAACATCCAAACATACTTCTATGTGTCATATAATGTAAAACAATAATATTTCACCCTAATTACTGTATCATAATGATACTGCACAATGCAAATAAAAAATAAAATGTATTTAAAAGTATTCTGTAGCCTTATCATACAGTTAGCAGATTTACACAGAAATGAATTATACAGAAAAAAAAATTCTCCATGTTCTTTAACATAATATATCATCATAAGAACCCATAACTCCTTTTGATTTCCTTCCATAGCAAGATCGGTAAAGGTCATAAACCAACATGCTGGCAAAGTAGAGGTTTCAGGTCTTCACATAGCTTTCAGAATATTATGAAGATCTCGAAGCATGCAGGTTACTCCATGATATATTTAATATTTTTATTTCAATAACTAAACAACAAGCAAATGAAACATCTGACGGTCAGTGGGCACTATGGCCCATGCATGTTCGCAAACATCACTAGCATGTTACAAGTCCAGATCGATTGTGGGAAAAGCTTATAAAACTCCAATACTGACTCAAACGAGACTTTCACGGTTGATTGTAGAAAGATCGGCCGTATTGGGGCGGCCTAGAATACTTCCCCAATCACATGCTGGTAGAAAAGGGTATCGTAAGAGGTGACAGAAGCCACCCTGCTTGGTGGTAGGGCTTCGCGTAAGGATTATATTATCAGTATTATTATTAAGTAATTGATATTAATAGTGGTATTCTTATCTTTCCGTGAAGCCTATCTGGCTAGCTACCACTCTCCTGCTTGAGTAAGCCGCTAAACGACTCGTCGTGTGCGGCTGGGAGCTTGAGAGCCAGTACATTCTTTATTACCTTCTTCCCATTTCCTGACCAACAACGCATCAGTGATACCTTTGGTCTTATTGATGTCCACCGGGCGACGATGACCGCTTACCATCAGGTGGTTCGTCTGTTCGTTTGTCGACTTTTAACATAAAGAAAGAGGGTAGAACGATAGTATTAATACTATACTATATACTATAGTACTATTAGTATAGTATTATTAGTATTAGTATATTAGTATTAGTATAGTAGTATTAATACTATAGTATTAATACTAGACGAATACTATCGAACTTAAATTGTGTGGTACAAAACAAAGCTACCTCCTACAGGAGGGACCGTTCTTAGTCTTATTAGTAAGATGCATCCCAAGCGGAAGTTAGCTAGGACTGATGGGTATAACGAGTCCCTTACGCATAAATTCTGCATCAAGTATTAATAATTTGTAATGCGCATACGCATTGACAAAAGTCATCTGCGTGCACGTGTCATATATGTTGTTTTTTCTTAATAACAAGAATATGATTAGCAAGAAAATCATTCAACGGTTTCCTTTCTTTTTACTTCGTCGCAATTCTTTGCTGTTTATAAAAAATGTAAAACAATCACTACTATGCCATAGTCGTTGCTGATATCGGGAAAATCATTCATTCCTGTACACTAGACAAGAAAAGGACCGATGACTTAACCTTGATGGACTCTCAATTTCACTAAGGAACCTGAAGATTTCACCGATTAAACCTGAAATCTATTGCTAAGATCATGCTAAATACATGTTTCATGTGCAGGACACGACCAATCATGTTGTAGTATGGAAGTTACTAAAAGCATTATGACGGAGATAAAGTCTATGGAAAAATCACACGTTGTTGAAAACACGTGATTTCTGACAAGTCTGAAATTTCTGTCCTAGGGATTAAAATTGCGATAGCATTGTATGTTACCTATGTTACCCAAGGTGTCCTATAACCTGACCATTACCAGTTAATATATATCTTTTTTAAATTGAACGATATGAACAGTGGTTTCCGAATCAACAGGCAGACGTAATGTCTTATATAGACAATGTTTTGTATAGATATATGTACCTGTCAGATTTATATTGTTTGTCTGAATTTTTAAACATGTTTTTGAGCGACGAACGATTGATAATGTTAGCAGTACCTTTAAATGATTCATTTACTTACATTTTTACTGCGCCATTAATTTTATTTACTTCGGACTGTACCCTTACACTGAGAGGCCGGTCCTTGCCACCTTTAAGAGCCAACTCTGTCAAGTACCTCTTGATGTATTGTTTTAATTGAACGTTTTCTTTCGCTAACTTGGCTTTTTCAATTCTAAGACACATGGTCTGCACTTGAGCTCTGTTTACTTTTAGTAGGAACTTGTCCATTTTCCTATATTCCTTACATTCTTCCTGGAAAAAAGTTAAGAGTGGACGATCAATTTACTCACTGTTGGTATTTCTGTTGTTGGTATTTCTGTTCAGACGATTTATTTACTTTCTACGGTAAGTTTTAACTACCGTTTAAATTTAGACCAGTTTGTAGCTCAGTTTGTGATCTTGTCTGCCGAGTGAGGGGTTGAGACATTTACGTGACAGATAATTGTTTGTTTTCAGGGTCGTAGGTGGGTGTGATATTATATTTGTGTACGTCCATGCCACCCAAAACGCAAGGAATCCTAGTGCAGAGGTGCGAATTTTGTGGGCGTTTATTTTATTTGTGCTGTAGTATGGAGGTTACTAAAGCTTAATCGAGTGTTTAACTGGAGCTTTAAGGAGTGTTAATATTGCAAGTATAAATTGAGTTATGCGTGTAGTTAAAATGGAAGTTAAGCTGTTATAGTATTTCTTACTCACTATCATAGTTCTATCAAGGTTTTCGAAATTGACATCTTCGTCGTTATCTTCCATATTTTCAAAGGACATGTCATCTTTATCGTGTTCATATTTAGCACAAATTTGAGCCATTTGCATGATTTTGTGTATTTTCTCTTGAACATCTTCTAGGCGCTGCAATTCATACTTAAGAATTGAAGAAACGAAAGAACGAAAATGAATCGAAGAAACGGCGAAAGAACTTCCGCAATAGACTAAGTATAAACCTCGTTTATAAGTCCATGTACGCTCCTACTACATAGGTACAAATAGAAACGTTGTAGGCCGGAAATGAGAAGCAAAGAGATATATATGGATTAGATGCGACTGCTATGCGGACCAGTGCCAAATTATATTGTTTGTCAGGCTCCCTCTATATCTAAGCTTTAGTTATTATTATAATATTCTTAGGAACAAAAAATATTAAAGGAAATTTCTGAGCTGAACTAGGATTAGGGCTTCAACGTGTTGTGATATTAGTCTTATTTGATATTGTTAAAAATAAGATATAATTTAGATTTTTACTTTAATAGCATCCTGGCTAGCATCTACCAGGACGGCTAACATCTCGTCGCAATGCTCTTTGTCGGTCTTGGTATCCTTTTTCATCACCCAGTACTTCTTGGCTAACTCCTCTTTATGACCATTCATGCGTGTAAGCTTGTGGCTCATCGTAGTCGTCGTTTTTATCCAGTCCTTTTGAAGATTGATAAGCACTTCCTGTTGATATATTTTGGAAATATTTATGGTAAAATGAACAAGTATTGGAGGTTAGGTAAATCATAGGGTGTGGTATACTTTGTACGCAAACTTGCTGTTCCAGTGGAAATTGGCCTTAATCACCATGTGGGTAGTCAAGACTTCAGGTGATCCGAAGGCTTATATCGGAGAACTATATCTGGGAGTTTTCCTCTAGCCATAAAATATCTGTCCCATCTCGTCGTTAGTAAATTAATTTTATTGGTTACTAGTAATCCACCCTCTGTTCGCTTTGTAAAATCTGCGGGACCAGACCCTTTGTCCGGAATGTAACATATCCTAAACTTTGCCCATAACTTCCAAACATGCCAAGAATCTTCTAAGTTTGTTCAATGGTTTTAGTGTTTTATTTCAATACTCGGACGGCCAAAACTTCCAGGAAAATATATTTAGGCTTCTATATCGATAACAAAGTCTACCAACATAAAAATTCCCAAAAAATATTAATTGTTACATATTTTGGTTTTATTACTATGTAGTATAGTTCTCATTAAATAACTTTATATGACTAGAAAATAAAGCTACTTCTACAGCTATGATTCTGTTCAAAATTATATTATAGTTGAGAGTCATGAAATAGACAGCACTTATTGGACTTACGTGGCTTACATTGCGTATTACCTCCAGTGCTAACCAAAAATAAATGGACATACCGTAGCTTGCTGTATTTGGAGCTCATTTCTAGCTATTTCTCTCTGATAGAAGTCGTCTCTCTCCGTTAACGCCTGGTAGTGACCCATTATTGGGTTGTGGTGCTCAAGATAAGAGTCGTACACCTCCCTAAGCTTGCTCCAGTATGTTTCAATTTCCAGCTGTTTTGGGCGACAGAGAAATCGCATGTCTTCTTCGTGCTGAAGTAGTAAGTGGTATAAATTGTTGTGACGCAGGAATCTTGTTTTCAAAATAGATCACAGGTTTGAAATTTCACCGTTTTCCTTGTGACATATTATTTACCCTAAATGCTTCGGCTATGGAAATTGCAAATTGTTATGAAGGAAATAAATAATTATACCTACAGACAAGTATAATAGTTTCATTTTATAGGTAAATTTATTTACCTGAGTAACTGGTTCAACCCGAGTTCAACTGGTTAATCTACAGCGTATCGGAGAACCCAATTTACAATTGGATACAGATTTCCTGTATCCTGTTATTACGATGCCAGCGTGTTTCCGCATCTACTTGACGAGTAATGGACAGACAAGCGTTGCTAATAACCTTTGTTGGAGACAATCGGAATTGCATGAGTAGGGACAAAATAATATTTGCTGTAATCCTTATTTTATAGGTAGGTACCAAGTAATGTAAGTAAATTACGGTTTTAAGCTTAAAGCAGCGCAGCGATTAACTAGATTTAAAAAGGTGCAGGAGATAGAATCATTAAATTAATCGGTTCATTTGTCATATTCACCCGTCATCTTTATCCTTGAATAAAGAAACAATTTAGGTTTCTAAGATAGCTTATACTACCTACTTTTGTGTTCACTGTTTTTTAAGCAATTTATTCGAAGTCATGTAAATATAATCTATTACTGACATGACGGCCAAGGAAATATATTGCAAATAGTTTTTCATTTAGTTGTCCAAGTTTCGTAAAGCCTACTAACCTACAGTAAGCCAGAGCGATGGTAAAACGCAGGAGCAGTAGATACCAGCAGTAATTGCTTTTATATATAAATGACTAGAAAATGGTACAAAGGATTTATGTTAGGTTAAGTCAGTCTAAAGTTGGTTATCAAACTTTAATAAATACCTTAAAATTACTATATCAATAAATTTTCATTTTTATTGACTTGAATAGATAAATATATATTGTTACGTGTCAGGATCCGTAGGCTCGTAAAAATGCCACAATAGTTCCGCAGAGACTTTATTTTACTTCACACACACTTCACAATCACAGTTACAATCGTAGATCGCAGGTATTCGCTTCGTAGGGAGAGAACTCTTCGCTTCGTATTCGAAAACTGAATGCCCTGTGGGCGACCTTGCCCGCTATTTATACCGATTTCCGGGCTTTCAGCTTTTTCCACGCCCTTTGTTGAAATAAACGAATAAAACAATAATTCCCGGAAATCGAGATAACAATAGCGGGTCAGGTAATCACCCTCATTTCGGCCCTCATGTACGCTAATCTCGCCCCTTTTGCCTAAGGCATACGGGCCAGACTGGCCTGAAGTGACCCAGGTAGTTTTTATTACTACCTGGATTTCTCTTTTATTGCCTCCATTGTCTTTCTCCGTAACGGTCGGCCACCCTTCCAGAAACTTCGTAAGCCTGCCGACTTCGAGAAGCTTCGTAACACTGCCCCCCTCTTAATCATGTTCGTCCCGAACATTGTTTACTCCATGACACGGTGCCAGCCGGTCTATGTGGACGACCTTGGGTTTTCTCCTATCTCCCTGCTTGATCCGGTAAGTTACGTCGTTAATCTTTGTGACCACTGTATACGGCCCTTCCCACCGTGCTTGTAGTTTCGGAGACTTCCCCTTTTTCCTAAGTGGGTTGTGCAGCCATACCAAGTCTCCTTCCTTGAAACCGTGTGCCCGTGTGTCGCGATCGTAACGGGTTTTCACTCTCTCGCTGGTTTTCAAGCTGTGTTCCCGCACGAGTTCATGGGTCTCATCCAATCTCTTTTGTATATCCGCGACGTATTCAACAGTTAGTTTGGGGGCATCAGGCGGAGTATCGGTCAGTAGATTCAAAGGTAGACGCATTTCTCTTCCGAAGTTAACTTTAGCCGGAGTAAATCCAGTGGATTCATGAATTGTAGAGCGATACGACATCAGGAACATGTACCGATCCCAATCTCGCTGATGATCCTCGACGACTTTGGCCAAGTGATTCTCCAGTGTTTGGTTGAATCTCTCCACCATTCCGTCTGACTGAGGATGTGCAGGTGTGGTACGGGTCTTGTTAATTCCTAAGAGGGTACACATCTCTTGGAATAACGTTGATTCGAAATTCCTGCCTTGATCGCTGTGCAGCTCCAATGATACCCCGAATCGGCAAACAAAATCCTCGACGAGCTTTTTGGCCACTGTCTTCGTCTCTTGATTTGGGGTTGCAAATACTTCCGGCCATTTACTAAAGTAGTCTTGAACTACTACGATGAATCGATTTCCATCTTCAGTTTTGGGGAATAGCCCAGTGACGTCTATGGCGATCCTTTCCCAGGGAGCTCCAACGTTGTATAACTGCAGCTTTCCCTTGGACCTAGTCCGAGGTCCTTTTACCGAAGTACAAGTCGTACATCTTCGGCACCAATCTTCAACGTCTTCCCGGCATCGCACCCAATAGAAACGCTCCCGTAACTTCACAAGAGTTTTCTTGATGCCGAGGTGTCCACCAGATGTACCGTCGTGCACCAGTCGCAGTAACGTGGCCACCTTACTCCTGGGGATAACCATCTGTAGGGTTTGCTCCTTCCTTTTTCCTCTTCCTTCCTTCCTTTTCTTCCTTGGTGACTCCCATTTTCTGTATAATATTTCATCCTCTAAGATGAGACTGTCCCATTGAGCCCAGTAAGCTTTAGTGATTGCACTTACTGCTGAAATATCACTCCAAAGTGGTTTCCGTCCTCTAACTTCTTCTCGTGGGCGTTTATCGATGCGTCGTGGGCTTTTATCGACGCGTCAAGGGCGTTTATCGACGCATCTTGGGCTTTGAGAGTTGAATCATGTTCGGTCGTTCGCATATTCACCCATTCCACGTCTTCTTTTATGACATTTAAGGCTCCTTGGAAACCTTCCAGCTTCGCATCGATCGCTCCCAGGCCCATCTGTATCGCTTCCCGCTGGCTCTCCATGGCTTCCCGCTGGCTTGCCATTATCGCTTCCCGCTGACTCTCCATTTTATTCTCCAGCTTTCTCTCTAACATAGCCTCCATAGCTGTTAATAAATTGGCCATGTCAAATCCACTGGAAGTAGCCGACGTAGATGCAGCGAGTGTCGGCGTAGGTGTGCTGGTTCCAGTGGGCGTAGCCGCAGGTCCAACGGTAGCCTCTCTTCCAGCGCGGTCACGTCCAGGCGACTCCATATGCGTAGCGTCCACTGCTGTCTGCCGTCGCGTACGTACCCCGTCTTCACTCTGCGGTACAACAGGCATTCCGGTTCTGTCACCAATTGTTACGGGTTAGGATCCGTAGGCTCGTAAAAATTCCACAATAGTTCCGCAGAGACTTTATTTTACTTCACAATCACAGTTACAATCGTAGATCGCCGGTATTCGCTTCGTAGGGAGAGAACTCTTCGCTTCGTATTCGAAAACTGAATGCCCTGTGGGCGACCCTGCCCGCTATTTATACCGATTTCCGGGCTTCCAGATTTTTCCACGCCCTTTGTTGAAATAAACGAAAACAATAATTCCCGGAAATCGACATAACAATAGCGGGTCAGGTAATCACCTTCATTTCGGCCATAATGTACGCCAATCTCGCCCCTTTTGCCTAAGGCATACGGGCCAGATTGGCCTAAAGTGACCCAGGTAGTTTTTATTACTACCTGGGTTTCTCTTTTATTGCTTCCATTGTCTTTCTCCGTAACGATCGGCCACCCTTCCAGAAACTTCGTAAGCCTGCCGACTTCGAGAAGCTTCGTAACAATAATAATTATTTGTAGTTTTCGAAATATGTCGAAGTAGCAACAGAATATTTTTATAGACAGAAAAAAACAATACAGATCAATACCTTTTTTTCCTGTATTTCTAACCAAGCTTAAGCTTATAAATACGCCGACGAGTTTAAGCTTATAAATATTTTTTTGTTATAAACTGCTCGTTATTTAATGATTATGGCGAAATCAGTAGTGGGAAAATATTATTAATAGGAATATGGAGGATTGCCCTTAAGGAATATTTATTAAAGTAATTTTAGAAGTGGTGATACAGCTATTTACGTTTTGGCGTTGTAACATGTGAATTTACTAGTTACGGAAGTCTTTTGTCCTATTAGGGTATTGTTGTCTAAACTCAATTACATAGAACATAATATAAATGGGGCGGTATGCGATTATTCTTTACAGTGTCATTGTTACAGCCACGGTGAAAATGCGGGTAGTAAAATATTCTGTAATATTCTATTTTTTATTTTTGAATAGCTATGTAAGTATGCACATATGTAGATATATAAATAAAAGTAATAATTTACTTTTGAAATAGGTATTTATATGCGATGTCGATGGGTGGTTTAAAATTAGTTTGTTTTTGTATATGAAAAATAAATATATTTTATAACAGGCTCTCGACTGCAGATCGGAGGGTGGCCCTAAAGAAAATGAACTTAAAAAGGTGTATGATGTCTGTATAAAACAACAGAACAAAAATAATAGTAATAACGACGGGAGTTTAGATCAAGACTGGCAAGAAACGCGGAGATATAATAAATGGTCTGAAGATAACGCGGCCAGAAAAAGAGACAATGTCAACAATGGTTACGGAATGGAAACCAGAGATCAACTTAAAGGAAGTAGAATTCATAATAGAGATAGGACTGAAGAGCAACATAAAATTAATAGGCAAGATGAAAGAAACAACAATAGAGATAACACAATGCAGCATAGGAATAAAGATGGAGTTGATGAAATGAATTCAAGAGATAAGGATGAATGGATGCCTTCAAGAGACGCAAGAGGGGAAAGTCAAAAAAGTACTAATGATAATAGATCACAAAGACATAATGGTGTTAACGGAAGAAATGATTTCTTTCAAAATGAAAATTTTGGCGTAAGTTAAATTTTAAATATTTTCTACAGGGGGCATTGAAAAGATATGCTTTCATGAAGATTTTTCTAAGAAAAAAATAGTTAATGCAGTCAAATTGTAGTAAGTCAGTGTGATGAAATGTGATTTTTGTATATTACATTTAGAACGCAGGGCTAGAGTGGCTATGAAAACAATTGAAGATGATGTTAATTCAGTATCGATATTAATAAATCTTTATCAGTGTAGTTCTTGTCCACATAGTGGTCCAAATTTGGCGCTCTAGAACATAGGGCATAAAACACTATTAAAAAGGAATTAAATAGATACCGCCTAAAATAATAAAAAAAAATGATTAAATTCATAACATATTTTAAAAGGGATATAACAACAACCAATACTCAACGCAACCTATAAGAAGATATAAACGTGAAAGACGAGTTGAAGTGAATTCTGGAAAGCGAAGCCAATATAATCCTAACCCACAACGATTCTCTGGTTATGAAGAAAAATATAAAGATGAAAGAAAAGACTCAAACGAAAGTAATTCTACGACTGATGATAATAGCAATGCTTGTGCCGTGCACTGTTTATTGGAAAATTTGAAAATGGTAAACAATTTTCGTTATTTTATAGTTCTTATTCTGTTTCTGTGGTAATTAATAAGAATTAAAGCAGTATGTAATAATCAAACCATTAATAGAAAATACAGTAGAATTAACTTTAGGTACACATGTACGTGCAACACCGTGTAATAGCATTTTGCAACACAGGAGGCAATAAATGATACTGGTTTTTTGAATACATTTGATTGACTGTTGTTTTATACGAATACATTTAAGCGTTTTTGCAGCTATAAAATATAGAAAATATGAATATAGTGCGATTTTTGTAATGATCTTTATCTTATTGAAAAATAACGAAAAAAAGTTTATTCAGAAGCAAATGGCCAGCAACGGGGTAACTACGTTTTTGGTAGTGGCGAATTATTAGCCAGGGCTGTTGAGGAAAACTTTGTCTGACATTTCTTCCATTATTGCATAACCTAGATGACATTGTTGTTCACAGAGTAAAAGGAAAAGCTGAACTCCTCGGAACCCTCTTTGTCTTTACTCTATTCTAGATGAAGGAGAAGCCACATCGCTGAATAGTACGCGGTGTGATAATTCATTGCATGACATCGATTTTAGATAGTAATCTGTCAAACGAGAACTATAAGTCTTTCGAAGTTTAGTGGGCTGGATGGCATTTCGCTAGCGGTGTTCACGATGTGCGCTCTCGTGTTGACCTCTGTCTTAACTTGCTTCTTCCCACTATCCTACAATAGAGGAATAGTACCGTCTTCGTCAAAGGTTACTGTCATTCATCGCATCCCCGAAAAGTGGACCTCTGAAAGGGGATAATCTCTCTGCTTTCTATGGTGATGGGATATGTTATTAATCGTTAATATAGTTTTTGTGAAGGCCACCCCGAAGGTGACCTTCTACCTCAAACAGCCCTCAGGGCTCAGACTCTAGAGAACAGTGAGGGGGCACTGGCAGTGGGCCTGGATATCGCTAAGGTCTTCGATCAGTTTTGGCATAGGGCTCTTCTCGGGAAGCTCCCATATTACGGTTTCCTTGAGAGGTTATGTTATTGGGTGTCTTTCTGTCTATGCGATATATTAAAATCACGGTGTAGTCGATGGTTATCGTTCAGACATGAAAACCATTGATGCTGGTGTTCCTCTAGTTACAGCAAACCAGTGGCTTTCATTCATTCATCTTACACAGGCCCTGCAAATATCTCTGATTCACAAGTGGAGGATAGCAAAATTAAACTTGTCTGGAGTGGGTCTCAGAATAGAATACGTGGGTTTGCTGCTAAGTACTGGACTAGAATAATCTGCGGCATGTATGGAACGGTGAAATAGATGTCCTTATTGGCTATTTGAAATCCTATTTGCTCTACTGTAGGATTCGATCTATTGTAGAACTGTAGAAGTCAATCAGCTTTCAAAATCCGCTGCTATAATATGTAAATTTCACGATTTTTGTATTACAAAATGTATTTTTTATAATACATATCTAATGCTCTTATGTGGTCCTGCACGTGCCCTGACTGTATGTAATAGTTACAAAATTATGACGCAGAATTTGTGATACATACAACATACATTATACATTTATATTTTTTTATATTTTGATTTGAATTCAGACTGATGAAAGCGGAATGCCAGACCGTTATTTAGTTACCCATGCAATCACGAAAGATGTAAAAGACGAGGATTTGAACGACTTTTTGCAAGAAGCCATTGACGAGTGTTTCCGGTTATTGGATAATGGTAACATTATTATTACTTATATAAATAATATTTAGGTGATTGGTGTATGGGTTTCAAACCAAAGCCATTGTAAATAAGTAATAATTTGTTGTGTTACAGATAATTTATTAATACCATAACATACGTAATTAAAAACTAATATTGACCGCGTAGGAAATCTGAAATTATAACTACGAATACATGTTGATGATATACTGTTATATAAAGCTTGTAATGGTAATTGATATGAATGTTTTTGTGTAATATAACATTTAATTATGTTGTAATTTTGCAATAAAATTTTTTGATTTGTTTTCTTACTTACAATTTCTTCACGTCCCCGCTTGGTGGGCGGACGGTACAAAAACAAATGAAGAGTAATTTTTTGTACTACCGTTAATCATTATTTCATTTTGTATAATTTCAGAAGACACAGACGATAAATGTGAATTTTCCAAAAACTTATTGATGTGCTTGTCGGAGAAAGGAAGAGCCAATTGTGACGATTGGAAAGAGGATTTCCAATTTTAAGTCGCTATATATAATGCTTTTGGTCGTAATTGGTTTGTTATACCAGGAAATAATGTATGCAGCTATTTATATAATAATATAGTACTAGTAGTTTTTGGTTTGAATTTTTAAGTTTTTCAGTTTAAGCTGGCAGTCCTTGTTTCGTTGTTAGTGAACGAGAACTGCTATACGCTAGTTTAGTAGGTATTTGAATATATTGCACAATTATTTTTAATATACAAATAAATATGAAGTTATATGTCTATCAATTATTGCTAATACTAATTATCTAAGGATTTTTTTAGCCAATATATGAAATATAAGCTCTCTTCTGTTTTTCTTAAGGTCTGTTTATTCTTCAAGGTCAGTGACACATTGATAATATCTGTAGTGTAGCTTGTCTATACGAGACTGACCACTTACAGTGCTAAGTAGATAATCTGGTTGCTAAACAAAAATTACTCTTTAAACGTACTTCTAATCTTGCATCGTTCTTAGCGGTCGCTCGTTCTATCTCCTTCTGTTTCTTAAAGGCCTGGAAGTCTGTATCCTGTATATAGGTTATAAAAGTCAGTTTAAATTCGGCTCGGTTTTGACTTTCCGTAATTTCCGTTTCTTCTTTATCCCAATTTTCGAGAAGATTATTTTTTTGGTGATCATATTCCGTTTGTAATTTATCAAGGCTTTGACTGCCAATTCCTTTATAAAAGAGAGAATTTAGCTTATTAGGTACAATGTGTATCTAAAATCATGCAAGATTCTCCATACATGCAACAGCCATTGAATTTCAATTATTGAGCACAGGAATCCTGTCTACTGATTTTCAGATCCTTAATTTACCTTATTGGGCTACATCCTGCGCTCCTTTTACTAAGATAGATGGGCTTCATTTCTTTTATTAAAAAAATACTAAAATTCGGGAAATTTCGGACAAAAAAGAAATTGAATGTTTAAATTTTTTTTACATAAAATAAGTTAATACTTGACAACAATCCCACCTGATGGAAAGTGGTGATGAAGTCTAAGATCTTGAACGCACAAACGTATCAAAGCCTATTCACTCTCCTCTTGAAGAAATATATCTATATTCCTCCACAGGAGGGTTCAAGATTAAGAAAAATTGCACACGTTAGGTAGGTATATGGATAAAAATACGTAATTGATCATTGCTATACTTAGAAAGTAGCTCAAGGTTTCTGTGTGACTTTGGAAGGCCCGTCGGTGTTGCTCATCAGAATCATCGATAGCTCTCATCAACGACCCAATGAGTCGATCCTTTCGCTCCTTTAGAAAGTTGAAGCTCACTATCATGCCCTAGAGGAAATAGACGAAACAGTTATTTGAAAAACTACAACTTATTTGGAAAACACAAGAAATAAAATAAAACAGCATCTTTGAATTTTATCATACATAGATAGATGGATCAAATTCAGCACTTCATATGTTTCCGAAAGCACTTATACAACTTAAATCAATTGTTATTTTTATTTAGAAGTAGTCATTGCTTGCTTATGAAGTTTTTGTAGGTACTCATTTTAACCATTGTTTTCTGGGGCATACTGGGGCATCGCCAAAGCAGGTATGTTTCAAGTCTCCGCAACTTATTTGAAAGCAACACATAAGGTGCATCTACGATTGAAGTAAGAATAAAAATAATGGAGGAGACATTCCCATATGGTTTTTTAAAATAATAGTTGAAAATTACCTGAATATCTAGACCCATTTGTTGGCATTTTATTCTACGGAGAATATACCGCCACTGCTGATTGATTTTCGCTGTGTTAATTTTGCTGTAAGCTTCTTCTTTGTCCAGTTTTATCTGAAACGGCGTTACAATTAAACTTTGTCCTTAACTGCGTATAATGGACTCAGATCCAGCCTACCTGGGTTGGGGCAAAAGTAAGTGAAAATTATACTTAGGCACAGTTGTTGTCGAAAATGTTACCTTGATGAATCTGGCGATGAGATCTCGTTTCCTTCTGCGACCTTCTTCCTCCAAGTCTGCGCGATGCTGAAGATATCTGTAAGACGATTAACGAACACAATACTTAAACTTTAGTGTGTTAGTATCGAAGTATCTCACAGATGAGCACGTTCTAATGGAATAGTATGTTGTAACAAATACGTACGTTATAATGGAATAGTTTTGTAACAAACTCTTTTGAATCGGCTAGTATTCTTATACATAATCTATACATATAACAAGACAAGGTAAAGTATGTATCTTGCCAGATCATTACGGGATGGTATATCTCTCGTTTACTTTTTAACATTTGAAACGACCGCTAATGCAGCCGTCGTTGTTATTGCCTTGATACAGGAAATCTAGTTTCACCCTGATTATGAACTCGTTGTCCACTCCCGAACATGCACATAAATATTTATGTTATATAAATAACTCTTGTAACCATACCACTTAGTACTTTTTATATAAATAATATTTATGATTGTAACATAAGTCACGTCTGGTATTAATGGTAAGTACAGATACAATGCGATCAGTAGTACTTATAGACTGAACTTTTAAAACTAAACGTTAAGGTTCAATTTAAATTGGCTCGCAAGAGTACGTGCCCCCAAGGCGCGGTATTTACTTAATTTTGCATTAATAAAATAACAATATCTGCGCTTAGCACCGGTAAAGTAAAATAAAACAATCACCTTGCACGCTCCTCGTCCGACATCTTGGCTAACTTGTTCACTTTACCTTTCTTAGGCATCTTGAGTTATAGTGTTAATTTTACTTTCAACTAAAATCCAAGCAAGTAACTACGCCAAAAGTTTCAACGACAGTAACCAAGTGTAATAAGCAGCAAAGTGACTAGGCCGATAAGAAACATTGAACAAACAATGTGATTTGTTGTATCGCAGCAACACGATATAGCAAATACCACAGCTGTTTCTAAGGTTTCGATCCCATTTTTATTCTAGATAACATTCGTCAATAACTATCGGGGGTTTTCAGAATCAAATGAAAAATTGATATGACTCATAAAAATGTTTATGAGCCATAAGCTTGAGCCGTTTTTCAAGAGTAGTATAGTGGCTTAACCAAAAAAAGGCGAAAAATGTGTGCTGGAACATACAGTAGAAGTGAAATTTCAACGGACATTTATATTAAATTAATAATACAATTTAAAATAATAAATATATATAATTGAATATAATAAATAATTATTTTATATAATTTAATATAATACATTTTTATAATTATTAATTATTATTATAATTATGCTATTATTGTTTATTTAATAATTTTAATTTTCATAATCTTTTATTATCAGTCACTTTTAAACATTTATTAATTTACGTTAATTTTAGATCAAAAATTATTAGATCAAATATTACCGGGACAAGCAACGGAAACGATTTATGTAATACTTGTAAACAAATGCTAAATAATAAATAATAATTATTATTTCATCGTTGCCCTTCCTCCGCCGCTGTCCGCCTCTCACACACGATATATCGTCTACCCTCGTCTCCACGCAGCCGTAACGCTTTTTCGTGACAGGAAAAATCCTAATACCCTGTCTATATAGAAGTTTCACTATAATATCTGTTCAATGTTCAATGTAAAAAGTGTTATTGAAATTTATTTAAAACAAAAATTAAATATTGATTTAATGGTCAGGAAGACTGAAATTATCTTGAATTGTTTTTTTATTAATTCCGGCGCATTTGATTCCTATATTCCATTACTGAGCTATATAGATACTTGATTGATACACTAGGATCAATCCCGCTACATCGCACTTATTATTAATATTATATTCCGTTATTAATTCCCTAAGTATTGTTGTGATTCAAACTTGGCACCAATTTCAAACATTTTAGTATGTAGCGTACATAATAATATATTATTTAAATACGATTTCGTTTAATTTTCTGTAATAAGCGTTTTATTACGACCAAGTTGGTCCAATATTTTTTTAATTCGGACGTAAATTTGGATGGTGGAGATCGCACTTAAAAATGTTTTAATGCAATTGTTTCCATAGCAACTAGCAGTTATTATAAGAATCTCGACTTTCATTCCTGTAGCTTTGAATATGTTAAAATAATTTTCATCGCAATTTGTTTTTATAAGTGTGATTTTATTATTGAACAATGGATGCGTCTTCGGGTACTAACATATCGCCGTCCACGTTCTCCGAAACTTCCAAAAGTGGTAGTAGTAAATCTGCCGAAAGTGGTGACAACGATCGAGGCCAGGACCTTACTAAGGATAATGGTAAGCTCATGACAAACAGTTACGTGTCAATTCCGGTGAAGCATGTGAAAGTTTGTACAAGGTTCCGACCTTTCTCAAGTACAGTATCCTCGGCTCGTGGTGAAAGAGACTTCTTTGTATTTAGTTTGCTAAGCTTTGCAGTGCTGAAGGAGCTATATCAGTGCTCCTGGGCGATACTATTACGAGCACAGGCTATCTGCTGCAAACCCATGTGAAAAAGTAACTAAAAAACTGGCAAACATGAATGTCTGAAAATGACTAGAATGAACAGACATAAATTAATGGGCACCTTACATTCCGCTGACCCTTTATTCTGGCGCTCTAACACCTCTACTGGGGCTCTGTGCCGTGCATGTTAATGGCAACGATAAATTTGCATCTTAATGACATATATATTTATGTCTATATTCCCGACTTGCTATCTACTTTTCTCCTTCTAGAGTTAAACGGTTTAGCTGTAATGTTGGAGATCCACTTAATAATATACATATATAAAATAATTCCTTCTTAGCTAGAATAACATTGATAACACCCTTGGTGTAAAAAATATCCATGGGCTATTTGTGAAAAATTTTAGAACGTGCCCTGTTCGCTTTTTTGCCCATTATCACCATAAAACAAGCGAAGAACCTTGATTGAGTTTGACGGTAATAAATAAGGGTTATCGTGGTAGCGTATTGTATTGATCAGCGGCGTGCACAGGATTATGACACTGGGTATGCGGCGGAGTACTCGGTCACAAAGACTTTTTCTTTTATAGATTTTTAGGATAGTCACAGCCACGCGACGGACCTCTAAGTAACTCTCTAACCATGCCAACAGAACAAGTCTTAGATGTACTACTATTCATGTACATCTTCTACGGCAACGCAGACAAAACAGCGATCGATCGTCGCGGCGGAGGAAATTCTAATAAGTAAAATAACAAGCTAAAATATTACGACTACTCACCTAGTCAGCTTCAATTTTCACATATTCAAGGTTCCGGCTACTTGAGACTACTATATCACCTGATCACCTAATCACCTATCACCTAACACAAACCTCACAATCAAATAACATTAAAAAAAAATCAACAAACGCACTAGTAAAAGCAAATCACTACAATTATTATAGAAACTCAGTAATAAACTGTTAAATGTACACACTTTCAAATGTTAAAATTAAAAATCTTTTAAGAAAACTATAAATATACTGGCGCAAACAAAATAGTAAACAATGCTTATCGCATGAAAAAAGCAAAATGGCCTCCCGCGAAACACAAAACATTAGATATCTGTCTATTATTTTTATTCGGATTATAGGCAATGAACATTTCCGATTACTCCCGACAACTCCCGAACTTCCATAGCTGCCGCTGGAGTCGCGGCTTCCGGTATTCATGGGTGTGTGCGTTGCGAACTGTGCACGGACACCTAAATTACTTCACACATGCGAACATATCTGCTGCCGAAGGGGGCGGCAGGAGTTGGTAGATTAGGTACATTATTTTGCAGCGCCGCTTGCTTGTCGCCAAACGTCTAGCAAACATAATGTTTGTGTGCTTGCAAATAGGTGCTATTTATAAAATATTAGGCGTTTTTAAGTTATTCTATTTTGTTTATTAATTTATTTACTATTAATTAAAATCATCTAAAACGTACGAACGTTTTATTAAAATATCTGTGAATGGCACGTAAAGCACTGCATTTCTGCCTACAAGGAGCGCACGCCCCTGGTATTGATTGCTAATAGCAAAATATCATTGGACGCCAAAGGCCTTCATGAGGAAAAAAGAATTTCCGACTTCTGAACTGACCACAGATAGCAGTAAGGCGGAATATGCTCCAGTAATTCTATATTACGAGAACAGGGCTATACTCTGTGGTGAGTCACTAATGGGTTGAAGATATACAGAATCTTTTGTCGAAAAAAAAGTAATAAGAAAGATTTTATGGATGTTATTTGTGTTGATATAAAATAATGGTTACTGATTGTAATTGCAAGTTAAATGGCATAAAACACGTAACATTTCAGCTGCATCACCCATCGACTTGGAATGTCATATCCAAGCCGAGCGGATCACCAAGATTCTTGATGAGGCGGTCTACAAGACCAAACTTTCTATCTGCTTGCCAAACCTCGTGCAGGAGTACAGAACGCTAGCATCTATCCTCTCCGCCCAGCATATGGAAGACCTGATCTTCATATTCGAGCAATACGACAATCCCTTGTTTTCCACCAGCTTGTTAAATATGGCTGCTATGGAGGACATAAGGGCAGTAAGTCATTAAAATTTCGTTTTGAGTAATGTAGTCAGGTACATTACGAGGAGAAATAGCTCGCACAATAAATCATATGCTGAAATGCAGACGAAGCCGTTGCATCGTACTAATTACCGATCGATATTGACCTCTCACTTTAACGATCTACATTTGTATCCAGTTCACACTGATTTATACTAATCGTCGGGAAACCACCTCACGAGCCATCTGATGGTAATTGGTCAGCACGACGCAATACAGGGGGTGTTGCCGAGATATGATCGGCCCTATGTACTCGATTCTGAATTGGCTTGCCTTCACTGCAATCGAAATATGAAATATGCATACGTTTTTACGAACAGATACGGGCGTGAGTAAAAAACCTGATCAGAAAGAAAACCTTAGGTTTTTAATTCATGAGTGAAATCGTTGTGAGGGACCCCGCAGTGTTAAGCATACAGCATACAGTGAGAAAAGGCAATCATTCATTCGTAGTATTATCTAACAAGTCAATATAATTACAATCGTGACTTTCTAGGGAGATGTGTCTTTAAAGAATCGATTGAATCCTGAGTTGGGGCATCTGTTGTACATTATGAATAGTTATCCAGCGCTCAATACAGTCGTCGAAGATATGGTTGAAGAGGTAGTACAATCAGTTTAAACTACAAAACTTTAGTTATCCTTTTTATTACAAGTAACGTTCTACGTTCATTCTATAAATATTATATAATTTAAAAGGGATCTCATGAAGACAATGGTTTCCGAGATAGCTTGTCTTTATGTATAGAGCAGCAACCAATCCCTGCTTTGCTTCATGATCGTAATCAATTGTTACTTGTTTTAATTGGATTTTTATACATTTAATAAATTTTTCATGCTTATTCCACGCTTATAAAACTTCCTTGTAAATCGCTCTACGGGTACAAATCGCAAGAAAATGATGTGGAGTAGATTTTCAGAGTATCTCTTCGAGGCAATCAGATACTTTTTTTATTTTATGTGTGAATATTATATTATAATTATTTCACAATTTGTTTTTCCAAATGTCTAAGCACGCCTTGACAAATTTAGGTACATAACCATAGTTAAGTAGTTAATAATTTTTAAGTCATGATAAACATATTATTTACTGGTACTGTTCGTCATGATACTATTTCAAATAATTCCATAACAAATTAAAGCCAGATGGTAAGGTATTGTACTTGTATTTCTGTATGCTTTCAGATGAAATCAGAGTATGAACAGCATGACGTAAGTCTTTTAATAATTTATATTTCATGAAATTACGCGGGTAGATTGAATTTGTCATGATAAATTATAATTAAAGAAATCGTTTCTAGGAGTATGGAATACGGATAGCAGATAAATAATTAAACTGATATCTAGAATTGTTTATTAAAAAAATATGACAGTAATATTTATTCAAACTATTTACAGACACTTTTCATGTCCAACCATGAAAATTATTACATTTTTATTTAATTTAGTATTTAAAATTAGGTTTTTTAAATCTCAAGAAACTTTCTCTCTCTTCCTCCCATGCTTACTTCACATTAAAAGTTCATTATTTTTAAACCAAAATTTGTTAGTACAAGAAATGGAAATGTTATTCGCCTTTTAAAACGACTGACTGCTCATATCTGCATAATGTAACCTTGCAGTTGAGGCAGGATACGCATTATATGACATATATTGCAATTAAAATTGTCTGTTTGTGTGTAATTTTATAAAAATTATTACTATCAGTTCGCACCCTTAGAATGAAAGGGACTTAACTCAAAAATTGCAATTTATGGGAAATGACGAAAAAAGTTTTCAAAAATGTATGGTCTTGAGTAAATTTATAGAGACTGATGTATGAGGTTTTCCCTTTTTTCCTTTCTCACTCATAATGCGGGCTCTTTTTCACCATGGGGTTTTAGAGTAGGCTTTTTTTAAGTAAATTTATAGTAAAATCTGGAATTTCAGGAATTTTGAGTTAAGTCACTTTCATTCTAAAGGTGCGAATTGTACCATGCGGCTCTATTAAAGCACTTATTGATGTCGCTTCTAAATCTATGTTCAACTGATATTAGCGGAAATAGAAAAAAATATTTTCAACGCTCTAATACTATTAATTTTGTCTAAATATTGTTTCAATTCATCAACAATGAAATAAATTAAATCAGTTGCGTTATTAATTCATATTTAATCTATTATAATTATAACCAAATTGTTTTACATAAATTAATATTTTTGCCGACTACACTGAGTGAAAACGGTTTGTACAACTGACATTGTTTTAAACTAATTCTAGTATAAAAGTGTAGTTCTTGTCGAGACAATTTCAAACATAGTAATGTATAATTTATATTATCTTCAGAAAAAACCCGCTAATCCCAGCCTAGATTATCTGTTGACATTTGAACATTTCCGTGAGCTGATGGTGAAACAGATGGGTACGACCGCGGCCGAAGAGTTGGCTGCTAAGTTCAACACTAGGAAACTGCAAGCATCTAATGAGAAACTCATGAGTAAAATCAAAGGTTCGAACCGTTACAATCGAACGATCGATCGATTACAATTGTGTAATGCATAACAAATTGTAAAATTTTTCTAATTACAAAGATGTTTGTGATACTGTTATAACAGTAAAAGATTATTTGTTTTATGTAGAGTACACTGAGGCACTGAGAGATGAAAATGAAAAATTCGAAGACACTATGAAGAAAAAAGCTGAAACGATTGCCTTGCTGCAGAAAGAGTTAGAAATGCTTAATCATGATGCCGAAGTTAAGTTACAGAAGAAAATGTGATTATCCATTATCCAAAATTTACTTTTATTATTACATGTTATTTTATTCCAACTTATTAATTCACACGGAAATATTTTGTTTTCATATTAAATAAAAATCTTACTAAGGATTAACAAATATTATGTCATCAAGCTAAATTAAAACCCGATCTTGTTACAGTCTGGATTCAGACCGGCAGATGGTGCTGGTGACGCGCGCTCATCTCGTAAAGAGTGAAATGCTGAAGGAGGAGGAAGTGGAAAGTCGTGAGAGCTACGAGAATATTCTGCGATCGCATATGATAGATGAAAAGAATCAGAGAGCACGCAGGTACAGCTTTGACAACTGGACGCCAACGTTTGTTTAGAATGGTATTTGGGCATGTCCAGGACGATTTTAGGGTATAAAGGACTTCCTCTTTTAACACGAGTCAATCTTCCCTGCTCGTGCATCCTGCTGAACAAGAGACAAAGCTTTGGTGAATGGTCTCTACTGATAGGGGTCGCTGGTTTCGGAACACTCAGAATAATTCCGACGATACCCATACATGGTGCTGTTCACTCACCTGGTTAATTACCATCCTTCTAAAATCAGCTGTGCATGTCTTACATGTCACGATTAAGTGCCGTCTTCTTGTTTGTCGGCTATTTATATAAATAAATTTATGGCCATTCTCATTTGAAAAATATTATACCCTTTGTATCACAGAGAGAAGACAAATTCTTCTTCTGGAATGATTGTTTCAATTTGCCATCTTCTTTCTCTTAAACTCACCTCAATATCTTAGTATTCGGTAAGCAGACCTCAGATCCTGCAAATAATTAGATGTTGTGTTTGTAGATTCAAGGTTGAAACTCAACTTTTATCGTGGCTGCAAAAGTACGATGCGGAAATGGGCGATAAGCAGTTAGAACTGGACGACTACACAGAGAAGTATGAAGATGAGCTGCAGAAGTGCAATGATTTGGAGGTTGAGTTTTCAGAATTATAATAATTTGAAATATAATTTGGTTTATCTAAGTATTCAGGAACATTTGCGTACAATTTGAAATTTGGGTTTCATTTTTATATCTAGACTGATTGCTATCAAAGTATATCTGGAAGTCTGAAAGGCTTCATGACAGATATTTATTTCCTATTGTAACAGAGGCGGTGCCATTTTTTAGTAACGTCATTTAGTCGTGATGTCAAGTCTTATATCCTTATTTTAAAACTAGTAATATAAAAAAAAATTAAGTCAATTCCTAGTTAGGTCAACATAGAATTTTTTTATTTTAGTTACTTTTTATTATATAATTACAATTAATATAAAAAAAACCCTTTATAAGACTAAAATTAATTAATTCAGTTTAATTAATGGATTAATATTTGAAAAAAAAAACTATTAACATCAATCATCTATCATCTATTACAAGTTTAATAAAAAATGTATTTGAACTTGTGTGGATGACAAAAAAGTATTTTATTAACGATTGAAAAGATTTATGATATATAGGGAGCATGTAAATTAAATGCAGTAATTTTAAAAACACCGAAGCGAAGCAAAATCGGGCTTTTAGCGGTAACATTAAATATGTTTACTTGGCACGTTTACAATAAAATATCTTATTTACGACACAATAAATATGGAACTTAATATTTTGATTTGTCAAGAATACATTTTAAATTATAATAATTTATGAAATACACCAGTTATGTAATACCAATAATTATTTCGTTGTTAGGCGAAACTAGAGGAACAAGACAAGGAATACATACCACTGATGGCAGAAAGAGAGGAAGAATATCACGCAGAGATGACAGAGAAGATGAACAAGTTCCTGCTGGAGCATGCTGCGAGAGTTATCCAGAACGCCTGGCGAGAGGTATTGGCCAATCGCGCGGAGAAGAAACGGGTAAGCGTTGATCGAAAGAAGAATTATATAAAAATATTATTTAAAAAAGATTAGTAGACAACTTTTGAGTTTCGTATTGACTATTGTTATTCGTACTGAAATGTTTATCAGGTAACTGATAAGTTTAATAAAATAATGAATATTAGCTTGTGAAGTCAAAAGTCACATAAAAATATTAAAATTTAATTTTATCTATTAATGATCTATTTTAATGTTATCTTTTATCGCATGCAGCAAAAAGGAAAAGGTAAAAAAGGAAAGAAGAAGGCTTAAATGTTTATCTTTTTACGATAGTATTGTGAACTCGACTGATAACTTACAAAATATCGACATATCCTTGAATGATTGTTTACCTTCATCTCTTATCCGTCACTAATTTTGTTCTTTTCTTTCCTACAACCTATCCTTGTCCAGTAACTGTCACAAGTCTACCATAATTGCCTTACAGCTAAAAAAGTTGCAAAAGAAAATGCAAGCGACTGCGGCCGCAGCAGAGAAGAAAGGAGGAGGCAAGAAATAAAGCTTGAATGTATTTGTATTATACATTTATTCATAGCAAATGTATTTTTTGTTGATGGTGACAAAGTAAAGACTCTATTATGATGTATTTTAATATAGACAATAAAAAAATTATTTAAATAAATGTTTTTATTAATTATACTGACATCCACAGGTCAATGTATAGGTTACATTATGTAACATTCATAAAATTTTGACACTATGTTCATTTCAATAATAGTTAATTTCATAAGTATCATCGAATATTAATTATTTGTATTTGTTTTTAAAATTTCTTAATAAAAGCAAGAGATGTTTAAACATAAAAAGTTCAAATATGAATTGCTTTTTATGTTTTATATAGGGTTTAAAATTGTTAATCAAAATTCACTTGTGGTTTACAACACTTTCTAAAATTGTTACCTATCCCTATCAGCATAACGAAGTGGATAATATTACAGGCCCTCATTTATTTATCTTTTCAAATAATATAACTGTACAATACATGTGCGTAACTACTAAATACTTTAATATGGCTTTGCAATTGCACAATATTCATAGAATAATAAAGTCAGTCGAGCCATAAAACTCAAGGCCACAATATTAATCTATCTATTATCTTAGGCTTATAACTAAACACACAATCTATCACAGCATATCTTCTGCTGTGAGGAATACTAATCTGAGTTATATATACCCAAAGTAATATCTAAGAATTTAAGCGCTACAGTATTGCTTGCTTGCTTATGTTCATCGTATAGGATAGATAGAGTTAAGCGCCTGCGCGGTGGCCGGTTGACCGGGTGACAGCTAGGGATAATGTTGTGCGAACGCGTTTCAGAGTTTGATCTATTCAAGGTTTCTCAATTACATATCAGTAGTTAATAAATGTTAGTCATCCTCGGGTAGTTGACAGCACTACTAGTAATAAACCCTTCCAAAAATTTTTACGATAGCCTAGTTTCAAGAGTGTACATAAATAAGTTAGTTATTAGTAAATTACAAGTACTATTCCGTAGGAGCCATACGCCCTTTTTTTAAGCCGCATAAAGCTTTCTAAAACTGTTTAAATTATTTTTAACATCTTAGTACTTTCGTTGTTCATATCCTCTGTAGAATTGGATCAGGCCAGAGTAGTGTCACGTAGACGACATAGTAATGTTCATAGTTTCTCTTCGTCGTCTAAGAGCTTCGAGTGTCTGATCGCTTTGATGTCGATGAGAGTGTCGGAAGAGCTCTTCGTGGTCGGTACGAAGGATATCGCGCGTCTCGCTCGTTCGCCGTTACGGAGTGTTGGTGTCAGGTCCTGAAATAATTTTCGCTATATTAATTTCGTTTTGTTTTGAAACTCTCCTCGCAAATGACGTCGATAGCACTAAGTTAGGCCGTTCATTGTAAATTTGTTGGAATATGTTAGGTTACCACGAACAATATCACGTCCAACATCCAATGTCAATGGTAGTACTGTCTCAAAATGTTTGACGTTTTTTTAGCGTTTGTTACATTTACAATTATAATGATCCCAAAAAGGAAATTAATGACGAATCTACAGTATGTGTTATGGTTGCAAGGCCCACTTAATATTTTTTTGCATTACCCTTAGTTGCACGTGTAACGCTTGTGCAGTATGTTCAGTCTTAGTTATCTTCTGTTGAGCCGCCTTCAGTTCCGCGTCTAATCTTTGCTTCTCTTCTTCCAGCTCTCTCAGCCGCTTTTCAGCCTCTATAATATTAAAATAAATATTAACTTGGTGTTTTCAACATTTTTTTGGCAAAGTAGCGATAATTTCATTTATATATATGGTATAATAATTATATCATCTTCCATTAGTTCACCACAATATAAAGGCATTTTTTATAGATATACAACTTTATCGACAGTTAATTGATAAGAGTTACCTCTGTATTGATTTTCCTTCTCTGCTTGCAGTATCTCGAACTGCTTTCTTTTCAACCTTTCCTCTTCTAACATACGGTTTTGTTCTTCTTGGAGCCTTTCTAACTCTTCTCGCCGTTCCCATTCTTCTGCAAGCACCCTGTTTTGATAAGTTTTATATTATTTTATTTATTTCCCTCGTAACTACTTAACTAATTAAACACATCATGATGCAGAAAGTTTTGGGAATTAAATTGGTAGTTCTTTTATAGGTGCACTAAAAAATACATAAAATATTTATCTTACCTTGCTTGAAGCGCTCTAACGATTTCTTCATCTCTCTTTGCTTGGGTTTCTTCTTGAAGAAGTCTTTCTAATTCTGCTTGTGCATTTTTCAATTCCTCTAGTTTTTTATTGTCTTGTTGTGCTAATTCTACTAATTCCTATAACAAGGCATTATTTATATTGATTGTTTTCCTACAGCAGGCTAGTAAATCAAACATTTTATATTTTAATTACACAAATTATGATAATGATTATAAATTCACAGTGATTTATGAGTTCAAATTATGAAAAAAACAGTTATCTGGGGCTCTCTCAACAAACTATCGAGTCTTATCTACTTTTTATTATTTACCTGTGCTTGAGCCTCTGCGGCCAATCTAGCTCTGACTTCGTGCTGCAATCTTGCCTTGGTCTCCCGCACTTCCTTCTCCCTCCTCGCCCCCGCGCCCCGTCGTCCCGCTCGCGCCCTCCGTTGGTATCCCTCAGCTCCGCCCGATACCATCGCCGCTTGTCGTAGAGCTGATACCCACTGCAAGCGACTCCTGATAAAGTAGGAATTGATGTTCTAAATTATTGATCCAGAATTGTTGACAATTGAATTAATTGCTGTGTATTAATAATCGATGCTTCCAAATTGACAAATGTCAGTACACCAATGTAGGAAGATGTCACAACAATGCCACTCATAATTGCTCCACTGTTGGGCTCAGATTTCATGTCACAATGAGACCTTTAGCTCATGATCCGTCATTGGAGATTGGAGACACCTTTGAGTGCTGGTTCACTGATGTGTTGAAAAGATTCTTTTACCATTTGAAAGGTACATTATTTTGAATGATCATAGACTATATAGTAATAAACAAATTATCAGACTCTGTCTGAATGCGATAATTTCGAAAACCACCGTACGGGTTTTCATACGGTTTTTACCAATAGATAGACTGATCCATGAGAAAGATGTAGTTGTATTACATCAGAAAAAATTATAAAACGCCTGATAAAAATTAGGGTTCAATTATTATTTGTGGACGTAAAAATCAAGTTTGCCAAGGCGAAGCGAAGGTGACTAAGTGACTTTTTACGTGATGTGATATTTGCCGCCGCAACAGCAATGGGAATGGTAACAGGTTGTTGTGCTTTACCATTTACCAACATACTAAATCTATTTACTATAAGCTGTGGTATACAACAATTTTACTTGTGATCTTGCGTTCCAAACTCAAACGTCCTCTCTGGCGTGATCAGCTGAAACCTCTGTATCTTGCCCTCTCCCACGGCTGCCTCCACCGAACAGTACTCGTCGATCGCAATCCTACCACACTGCTCCCTCTGTGACGAGCTCTTGTAGTATGTGAGCGCGCAAGGCTGCAGCACACACCAGTATTCGCGCATTGTAGGCAGGAGGTAGCCGCGTTTGAAGAGGTAACCCTGGGAAATTAAAAAGTTTAGTGTCTCTCCAGTGTTGACTGAATTGAAGAGTACAAAATTATGATAGGAAATTCAACATTGTAAAATTTTATTGCAATAAACACGCTATAGTAAGCAAATATACTAAAGGACGTAAATATGTAGACAATCCAATGGGCACGTGATTCGTACAAATGTCGCTACAATTTTCAAATTTGCGTCGATTACCTACTAAATTAGGTATATATTTGTAGTGCAATAATATGACTCGCTGTACTGCTCTACTGCGTAGTATTATATCTCAATGGCTATAATCTTGCAATTTAAGTGTACTATGTTTATAGTACATACTACTGTAGATATTAGTATAGAAAAGATATTCAGATCATCACATAATTATATGCTTTAAAGATTTATGTTTGTCTGAGCCCTAATTTCATTCGCATTACTTAATGTGTATGTTGCAGTATTTTTAGCTTCTAAACATTAGAGAGAATGCAATTATTTGCAACTTTAAGTAACAACAATTAAGAGTAACCTGTATAATTTAGCGTGTCGACATCAAAATATGAAATAGTAATTACCTTTTTAATAATATCCTGGATAAAAACGTCATAGATCTCATCGACTGCTTCTACCAGAGCTTCGGAGTTTATTTGTTCATCACAACAGTATTTCGCTTCTAACACAGCTAGGAAAGCTGCCCATTTGAAGTGGCCGATGGACGAACCCAGCGCTTCCCAGTCCGCGGCGTCCCAGCGTAGCCCGAGACAGTGTACCAGCTGCTCGGTAACTATACCCGCCTCTGAAGGCTGAAGTACTACCTGGAATTTGAACTGATGTGACTAAAAAAATATGCAAACAATAAAATGGCAGTCTTTGCACATTGTTATAAATATATAGTACATAATTCACAAATAAAACTAAATTAAACAAAAAAGTACAATAGAAGTCTGTCTAACAGAGCGTGATAATATCTTAAACTAGTGAATAAATTTTAATGCGGGTTTATCAATAGGTAGTCATTCATGAGAAAGGTTTAGGTGTAACAAACATTTTTAAATACTTGATAAATATGAGTAGTAAATTTTATCGGCTGCGGTTGCAATTTGGTAATAGTTTGTGTAAAGAATGTTTTTGACAAGTCGGTTCTATGTACAAAGTAATCGACACTCATAGACAAAGGTCTGTGTTAGCCGTAAGCAACCACCGGCGTCGAGCTGGGAATAAATATTCATAATGTTAAAAATTCATGAGCGCTTCCGTGTACATGTCTGGACCAGCTCAGATCAGAATGTTGTACTATAATACTCTTCCTGGTATTGGTCCTGATTTTTAACACTAAACAGCAGTCGTTAGGAGTTATCGGTATTAAAAAATTCCGACAAGTTCATTCGTCATTGATTAAGGCAACGTGGCATAGGTATGTCCGCCTCACGGCTAAGACTAAATACGATAGCGGAGGGTCTCATACCATCAATGATTTGTAGTCCAATTCATAGTTGTTGTAGGAATTAGAATTAGATTCTCTGAAATTTTCGTAGTCAGTAGGATAATTTGATAAAATTAGATAAGTAAAGCGTACGTAGCTTGCTAATAATAGTGCTATTAATATTAGTGCGACAACTGCATGCAATGCAGGACAATGCAGGAGCATTCATTTTTGCTAATAGATATACTTATATAGAAATATTAAGTTACCACAAGCCTGGTTGTCCTACAGTTGGAACTAAACTCTGCTCTCATTGTGATAGGGGCGAAAACTACAGTCCACTAGGTCAAGTGCAAAATGTGAAATATTTGTATAGCTTTATGAATATTACGGAGACCTTACAGCTATGCAAGTTTTTTCCCGATGTTCTTCTTCGTCAATGCAATGTTAATTAATTTTTAGTGTGTACATAATTTGAATTTGAAATAGGTGCGTGTATGACTTGAACATAGGTAAGAACCACTGACGTTCAAGCCATTGGCCTGCCATTGCTGTATTATCTAACAAACTCATCACCAATATAGGTTTATGATTATGATACTAGCTATAGTAATATAAAATGTAGATAACTGTGTAAATTGATAATATTTTTATATTTTGGATGAAGTTATGGCATGTCGATGACCCCAATCAAGAAGTCCATACAAAGCGTCTCGCTCTGCATGTGGTTTACACGTGTGAGACGCAAAAAAGTATTCACTATTGACGTCATGAGCTCATGTAAATATCATGCTTTGTTTGAACACAACAACGCAAAAACCGCGTCATGCCAACGTCGATCAATATGAATATATTCCGTCAACATGGTTATTGCTTGATGTGATAATTGCCCACAGGACAGATGAACTCTATTCTTTTTTTGTGTTAATATTCGACAGACGATCAGACAGGCCACGAGACTGATCATGTGGTCCTTTAACCCCAAAAGCATGATAGACTTGTCATCTTAAAAGAAAGTAGTACAATAATTGGTGCAGTACCCAGCGACTTTTAAAAGAAGAATCTAGTGCCATAGGCTGGAATTTTGTTCAGTACAGAGCACTGCAAGTTAAAGTTTTTGGATTGGATTCGGTGACGGCACCCTGTTATGATTTTCAGTGGCAAATTCTTACGTACCACATATCGTTTGCTTTCTTCAGCATCCTGGACGAGGTCGGCCAGCAGACAAAATATCCGGAATAGCTTAAAAACGGATTCGTCTTCAAAAACTGGCTTGTCCCGCGATAGCAGGCTCTTGCGACAGACGAACCAGCACACCTGGAACATAAAATTAAGTTATGACATCAGTAAATTTAAAAATCAGATGTGAATAAATGGCATAGATTTTTCAATATCACATATCAAAATCAACCGCAAAGAAGTCTGTTATAAATAATGACAATTTAATATTTATTTTTGTGAGGATCCCCTAGGCTAAATAATATTGTGCCTGCTGAGCGAGGGGTCCCGGATTCAATTTGTTCGATGTTTATTCTCGGGTCATGAGTGTTTTTCATGTCATATGTATATGTATGTCCATGCCACTCGCAACACGGAGAAACCTAGTGCGGAAGTGTGAGAGTGTAAACGTTTGTAGTTACTATTATTTATATCATTTATTTATGGCTTCACCGTGAAATCAGTAGCGATTTTAATCAGCTCCGTTATTTGTAACATTTTAGATATATTCTACTTTTTTTTAGTAACAATTAAATGACTATAAATTGTTTTTATTAAATATTTGTAAGATTTGTATTATTTTTTTGATTTATCTATTCCCATGTTTGTAAAGCGATAAAGACGTTTAAAAATACTAGAGATCTTGTTTCAGTATTCTGTTTCTTCACTTGCTTTTTTAAATTGTGCATCAAATTGTTAATAATTCAGTCATTTTTCTTAAAAGTTTATATGCTTATGTATACATTATATATGTATGTTAAGAGTATGAAAATCATTATTTTACGTCCTGTGAAGTGAATGTGTAACGGCTAATTATACAAAAGGAGCGTACAGAACTCCACATGTACTGCCAAATAAAACGATTCCTGAATTTAGTGTACGTTACAGTGAACTTATACGGAACGGAATAGGAAATTCAAACAACGGAACTGCGGTTCAATGAAATTGTCTACACCATTATCATAATGGACACGTTGTTTTCCTTGAGTCATGGGTTCGTGAATAGCTTCGAAGATAAACTTACTTTTACAACGAGATATACATCTTTAAAATGACGTCTTCAGTGATAATTGTTTATGTACATACTATATACATTATCCAAGTCCTTAACCCGCGGGCCGTGGACAATCATAAGTCATCGACCTAGTTAAACTAAATATGATGAGGTCGGGATTTTAAGAGCGTTCCTCCCAATACTTTTTTATACAGTAGCCATAATTAGTCAGTACTAGGGATGTTATGGATACGAAATTTCGGATTTGGATATGGATACGGATTTATGAATTATATGTTACGGATATGAAATTATTTCGGATTATCCGATTGTTTCGGATAATTTCGATTACGGATGATTTTCGACTGGGTAAAATATATAATGCATTTAAAACATTTGACTTTATTTCTATGTGGTATTATAATCACAGATAAAAACACTAGCCTTTAAAATTAAATTTTAAAAAGTGTAAAGTGTATTAAGTGTCTTAAAGTATAAGATAGAGCGACGTGGCTAGAGTTTCGGCTCGGCCGACGAATACCGAATATAACGTGTTTAAATTAGATTTTGCCCCTAACCGAAATTATCTGAAATTTTCTTATCGGATTTTTACGGTTTTTGATATATTTTTATTTCGGATATCTCATAGTTTCGGTTACGGTTATGGAGCTCCATAATATCCCTAGTCACTACCTACAAGTATAAAAGTCTATCTGCTTAGACGAGATAATCACATAAACTATGGAATGCAGTTCAGTGCTTCGTATGAATCATACAGTGATTTACTACGAAAATGTATTATAGTTTATCAAATAAACAAAAACGCTTGATAAGAACTAGCAAATTTCGGTCGTATATACTATTTATGGACGTAGGAGTCATGTTCCTCGAAACAAAGGGAGGGTGAGTGAATAGTCTATATTAATATTATAAAGAGAGAGTTCGAAGTTTGTGAGTTTGTGTATATGCGGAAAGTAATTTTAGAATCCACGGCACATATTTGTTAATTATTTTACCATTTGAAAGGTACATAATTCAGGATGAATGTAGACTGTATAATATTTGTTTAACCCATAAGAAGTCGGGCAGTCCGCTCGTTATTGATGAAGAAGGCGCGTTGGTGCAAACGAAGCTGATATTAAGGTATGCGAGAGTTGATTTTATTATGCGTTACTATTGGGTACGTGTTGCTGATTCCGCTAAACAGAACAACGAAGCGATTGTTATCCATCTGACGGAACTAGAGCTGGATAACAATAGTCCATTCTTTGCCGTCTCTGGAGAAAACTGTGCTGTCTGTCTGGTAATTGATGACCTTTACTACGCCCTAACGAGGAACCAAAACTCATTTCATGCTCCATTGTCGACACGTTTCGAACACGTTTCGTAGTTGAAATGAAACAAATATGAAAAAAATATTTTCACTCGCTATCAACTTTGGTTTTGTATAATTTCAATTTTTTAAATTTAAATTACTATTTTTATTTTATCTCGCATAACATTAACGTAATACTTCTCAGTAAGTGTTACTGTATTATTATAAGTTTAATTTATGTGAAACTTATTACATGTTATCATCATAAGGAATAAATAAATGAATAAATAATAAGGGTGTGTGTTTATTAAATTATAATCATTCAAATCATCAATACGAGTATATCTCTCCAAATGATTGGTGATTGTGGTAAGCAATTTTTACCTCGCTAATTTTCTTCTCATATTCCCTGACGACAGGCAGGGTGACGGTCTTCGGAAGCGAGCTGAACACCTCGTGTTGGAGGTAGTACTTGAATTCGTCGAACGTCAGCTCCTGGGACGGTCTAAAGTGATCCAGACCTTTTTCCACTCCGTACAGATCAAGTAATGTGCCAATATTTGCCGTTAACACCTGGAAGTATAGGAAATATTAGATTTGAAGTAATTATAACATTTTAGTAACGATAATAGGTATTTATTGTTTATATTATATTGTTAAACAAAATGCATTTTGACTTATTTGATGTTTTTTTAATAGTTACTCTGACATGTAACCGGACGTCAAATTCGTACGTACATTAGTTTGTATAGCAATGAATAGTGAATTAATTAATTTAAACGAAAATTAATTTTATTTACATTCAATTAAAATAATTCATTTAAATGTATTAAAATAATTGCACCGAATACTTATACTGTGTACTTTATTAAAATAAATAAATATTTTGTTGATTATAAAAAAAAAATTATTACATTTTACGGCCGCCTACGAAAGAGACTGATAGCTAACCAGGCGGGAGAAATACCCTACTGAATTAAACTGGGTGGTTGGTACAGAGCCCAGCGACCTGCAACAGGCTGAACCGTTCACACTAGCCTCATTTGTCGGCAAGTTGCACCACGAGCAGGGAAAGTTGGCTTGGTCTTAAGCGTGTATGCGGCCAAAACCGGTCTTTCCCTGTACCAGTAGTCGTGATTTGTAATTAATATGATAATTCCAACGACTGTACTGTTTGCCCTTCGCCCATGGACACCAACAAGACCAAAGGTATCACTGATGCGTTGTCGGCCAGGAAATGAGAAGAAGGTAGGAAATAATGTACTGGCTCTCAAGCCCCCAGCCGAAACATGACGAGTCGTTTGGCGGCTGACTCAAGCAGGAGAGTGGTAGCTAGCCGGGCAGGCTTCTCGGAAAGATAATAATACCACTAATAATATTAATGACTAAATAATAATATTGATCATATAATTCTCACGCGAAGCCCTACCACCAAGCAAATCAAAGATTGATAATCTCCATGTGTCATTACAATAACATCAAATTACCGAAACATCATTCGACATATCAAACACAGTTACAACGAATTATGTTACTCATCAGACAAACAAGATAAACTGTAACTTGATACGCGGGGAACAAGATACGACCTGGCAGTTTATTATTCATCTAAATGATTTGGGATGCCTGAGATCAGTTACAGCATACATCTTCGTTGGCACTGACATGTTTACACGCAACAGGAGAGAAACACATGAATATGGATGCCGAAGAAATACGATTTTTTTTTACGATAACCATAACATCTACCGACATTATATATAGTGTTTATCATTTACGCATTCACATGTTGTTTCTATATACTAATTATCATCAAGATCGATCAAGGCGTTTTTGGGTTATAAATGGGTATACAGAATGACAAAGAGACAAAAATTTAGGTAATGGTAAAATTTGGGTCAGTGGATCATGAAACAAATATTTATGAAATTTTTTTTTATGTTAATAGCCGACAAACGAGCAGACGAGCCACTTGATGGTAAGTGGTCACCGTCGCCCATGGAAATCAGCAAGACCAAAGTTATTACTGATGCGTTGTCGGCCGGAAAATGAGAAGAAGGATAGAAAGCAACTACTGGCTCTCAAGCCCCCAGCCGGAACACGACGAGTCGTTTGCCGGCTGACTCAAGCAGGAGGGTGGTAACTAGCCAGGCAGGCTTCACGGAATGATAATAATACCAGCAATAATATTAATGGTTTAATAATAATACTGATAATATAATCCATACGCGAAGCCCTACCACCAAGCAAGCTGCTTTCTGTCGCCTCTTACGACACCCTGTTCTACCAGCATGGGATTGGGGGGAGTATTCTAAGCCGCCCCAATACGGCTAATTAATTATTAAAATATGATATCAAAATGTAATGTACAACAGTACAGACTGAGAAAATAGTAGAGTAGATTTATATATACCAAAAAAAAAAAACTGTAACTCTATCTAATCTGTACATTATTTTAATTTTAACCCAAAAACAAATTCTTTTCAAATGGCAAATGAACAAACGGACAGTACGACACATACATGGACGAGTACGAGTGCGAGTGCGAGTACAAATATAAGTATAAGTATACAACAGTTCATGGATCTCTGTAACACTAGGAGTGTATAACCAAAAATGAAGCGATAGTGGCCTCTACCCTCGAACTTTGCGTTTGAAACACATAGACAACTTTTTATGGATTTAGGTGGAGAGTGAAAAGATATAAAAAGAATATCTCTTTATCTCAATCAATATTGTTTGCCTGTTTACTTTCGTATCGATATACAGCACAAAATATATTTTTTTGTATTTTTTGTCTGTCATCAGTGTGACTGAAACTACTAGACGAGTTTATCTCATTTTTGGTCAGAATCTACATTTCATCCCAAACAATTTGTTTGTTCATGTGGAATAGGAAATAAAACTTAGTACGTATGGAAGTTCTGCTGAGAGTATAGTAAATAAAGTGATTGTAAAAATTCAATAAGTATCAAATTCATCAAAATAGGAATACTAATCGCTAAAATAAATGAAGTTTATTACCAATATACGAGTTTGTTTTATGCTATGTAACGAAGATACCTTCGCCAATACTGTGTGCAAGCAGCCAGCTGTTGAACATGGAATCTTGTGTAAAAGGCTCTGTGAATGGGACACGTTATAGGTTCATGACTCACTATTGTTCTCACTACAGTTTGGTGTCCAATAGTTAGGGTTGTCAATAATTAACATTCCAGACACGCTTCAAGGTTATTGGCATCAGGATTTTCGATACATAAGCAGTTTACTGCAGGGAACGAATCTCTCGTCATTATTAAGCGGGTTTAGAGCTTACTCCAGTACATCTTTTCAGAGCTATTATTACAGCGTAGATTACAATACTTTTAATATTGTTAGAATTTTTTATAATTTTACATAGGGACATATTTGTGTTACTTGATGAGTTTATATATACACATAAAACGCATATATCATGTAACTATGAAACGGTTCAAAAATCGTTAACAATATATCATCATTATACGGATGAAGATTTCTTTTCTTCTATTTGTATATCTTATATTGGTCAGCCATAGACCACGTAAAATGACGTGGCAAGGAATAACCTTTTACACCTACGAATATGTACTATGCTTTAACACTGATATGAGAATACATTTCAACATAGAATTATTTAATCAAATGTTTATTTAATTATTTGTTTTTATCATATGTTAACATATGTGCAAATTCATTTATTTTAATCCGACCCATAAATACGTAATCCATAAAACGCAGAAAATCGATCCCCAAAAAATAAAAAGCAGCATAAATGAAATTTGTTAATGCGTGCCATACATTGAAAAGTAACCTAGAAAATTACCTATTATATAAGTTATTAATAAGCAAAAGAATCATCTAAATGTGTTCAGTAATTTCCGTGTTATACGTGCACAGCCAGAAAGACAGACGAATGTTTCAAAATATATGTTTTTGCCCCTATTAATAGCAAAGTCAGCATTAAGCCCCTAATAACAGGCATCGAAGAACGCCTGTTATCGTAATAATGCTAATGTCAGATCAGTCCTCATTATTGTTCGGTGGGCAACCAGTGGTGGGGTTCAGATCTGGTTTTCACAAGCGGTTAGAGGGCGCTACGACATCGACCTGGTAGGGATTACCAACAAATTATTTACTTATTTCAATTTATTAATTCATTTATTTATTTATTAATAAAAATAAAATTATTTATTTACGAATTCAATAGAGAATGAATAGTGATGTTTAAACAGTTCAATGTCTAATATACGTATGTATAATTTGAGAACATATATCATCACTACTTAGTTGCTTAGTAAAAAAGCTATTTACGATATGATTCATATCACGTAGATGTCGGTGAAGTCACTCATGTTGAACTCGTTGTGTTCTTATGAATTATAGTCGTCATAACACTGAATATACATAAATTGTCGGGTTGTGTTCCATCCCTTCGTGTGTGTAGGGGAAAGGGTGACCGTTTGTTTCAAAATTCCTTGAGCACTTCCGTGCTTCAGAGGGCACGCAAACGTCGCCTCTGGTTGTTATCGTCAGATGGGTGTCGTCAAGCCATGTCGGCTTTCGGGCGGCATACCAACATCCGACACGACAAAAGTTGGCCATTAACCCCTCCAGCGTGCCGTAGTAGAACAACGCAGTGGTGTAGGTACGCTTCAGACTTTAGAGAGATATTACACTTTAACTTTTAGAGAGATCTGTGCTTTACAGTGGCTACTAACAGGTTCTGGCTAATTTTCCTGTGCGCTTTTTTACGCGTTCATCTGGAAACTATTTAATTTATATGAATGAATGAATTACTTAATGTGGGTATCGATCCCAGACATGGTCTTTTACTGTTGGTCTTATCAAAAGTAGATCTATGTTAGGTTAGGATCTATGTTAGGCCAGCTGAAGTGGGTATAGGCAGGACACATCGTTTGTAGGAATCAAACCCGATGGGGAAGAAAAGTCCTCAAATGGCGTCCACATCTTGGTAAAAGCGGCACAGGTCGCTCCCCTGAGTGACGCTAATTAGGAGTGACCTATTTATTTCCTGCGGTGGAATATAAAAGGCTGATAGAAAGATAGATTAATTTTAATTTTTTAAGATTTAGATTTCGATGATAGATACTTATCATTATTGATTATATTATAGATTATTGTTATCTCTTCATCTCAGCGCATTAACAATAAATTTGAGACAGTCCAATTTATAAACTATGTTATTTCTCAAAGCGAAGCGAAGGCGGATTAATCGTTTCATATAACAAGCCTGTGCCATTAGACAGGCAATTTTAATGATGGGTTTATCCATAAAAAAATTAATACTTTAAAGTTGTTTAAATTCTAAAGTAAGCGAATGGTGGGCGGTACAAACGACGTACAAGGCTGACGGGCGTAATACATTAGAACCGCATGCCAAACTCGGGTAGTAAAATTTGAATGACTGTTTCACAGAATTGTACCTAGATACTTTAATGTTTACTATTAACGATCCCGTAGGTCAGTAGGAAGTAATGACTGATTCTGTCGAAGACCTCGGGCTTCCCGTGTGATGTTTTTTTTTGTCTGTTGTGTGTCCATGTCCGTTATAAAGTGTGAGTGAATGACAATGTTTTATTTTACCTACGCGAGTACGCATCGATTCTTTTTTAATTTATTGGGACAATAACATGCTACAAAGATATCATGGCTCCGACTTTAGGATTATCTGTTTTGTTAGTAACTAGATTATTCCAGGCGTTACAAAATACATACATTTTTAAAGCAAGAAAATAGGAAATTAAAAAATACAAGAATTTAAACAGATTTTCTCTTGTTATACCAATTAAATTTATTTTATCATCTTATCCAATGAAAAATTATTGAAAAATATTATTCTGGTGTGTAAGTGACTCCATCCATTCTGCAGTTCAAACAAATCTCCACTGCTCGAGGTGCATGCTACTGAAGAACGGATGAAGTAATAGCGCGCGTTTCCTTCTGGTCTTTACCTCTCTCATTGTAAAACTCTTCTCATTCCAGTCCACCAGTCAGTATTTGGTTTCCAGTGAAGGTGATTTAAAAATTTTGGAGGATGGAATATAAATAGGTGCTGGGAGATATTTATTATCATGATTTAAATTCTTTAATGTAAACACTTGTTTACTTTACTTACACAGCAGTGTTTACAATTTTTACAAACCAATTTAAAAATTGCCTAATTATTTATATTACTGTTGAAGAATAACATACATACGAAAGCTATTAATGATTTCGAAATGATTACTGAGAATGTTCAGTAAGTATTCATTAATGGGAATGATATGTGGCATATTTGGGTTAACTTTTGAGTCATGTGTATTTTATATTTTGGTCGGTGGTTATAATTGTGGAGAGAGTACTCCACCACGCTGCTTCTAACGGATTTGTGGAGGGATTAAATTCCATCTCTAGTACCGGAAGCTCTTATGATGTCTAAAATTATTCGACATAAGTTACTGCTGTTTCATGGCAACAACCAAGATCATCTGAGCGTACCTTTCGAAATACGCTTCCTTGATTGTCATTGATGATTCTGAGATGCCCGTGTTATTACAACCATGTCCCGGGCGGCGGTAACCATTTACCATCGGGTATCCCTTATTACTTGGCTCATTTGAGTGCAATGCTAAAAAAATATGTTCACCATAATATTCTCAATGGACTCATATCTCCCAACCTGAACTAAGACAGGGTGGTGAGCTGGTGAGCAATGACCTTAAACATGTTTTGTCAGTTTTAATAATGATTTTATGCATTACTAGTTTTTTATAGTTTTTGCTTAAAAATAATTTTTAAACAATCTTTGAACTCCTATTTAACTTGTTAGGGGCGGAATATTTAAAAAAAAAAAAATTTTATGTGAATAGCCGACAAACAAGCAGACTAGCCACTTGATGGTAAATGGTTACGGTCGTCGATGGACATGAGTAATTTACGCGTTGTCGGCCGACAAAAAACAAAAGAAAAAGAAAGGTAGGTTTCTTCGATGCCTACGTCATAAAACGAACCAATTGTGGAAGTTCCATGTTTTTAGCTTAAGTAGTTTAGACTGGGATGAATCAGTCAGTAAGGCAGTCAGAACTTTTGGTTTTATTATACAGACTACCAAAAAATACGAAAAAATAAATAAATGAAATAATAATATTTTTTTATGATAACCATAACGTCTACGTATATCATATATTGTGCCTATCATTTGCGCAATCACATGTTCTTTCTATATACCAATTTTCATCAAGATCGGTGAACACATGTTTGAGTTACAGGAACACGTACAGACACATAGACAAAAGTTTATAAAGTGGTAGAGTTTTCATCTGGGAATCATTAAACAAATATTTATCACAATAAAATTAAATCTACATACATAGCCCATAGAAATACTACCTAAGTATAGATAAATAATATTTTGTTAACCAAATTAAATTATTATCTGAGCATTTATCTACTTACAGTATTGTACAATAATATATCAGCTTTTATATTTTGTAATAACGAAAGAGTTTCCGTCTTTGGTAGTACAAGTGTAAGCGCGTAGTAATTAAAATTAATTGTAGAAATAAATTATGTCAATTAGTGACACCACTTTTATTCTCGAGAATGAGAGAGCTCGTTACTTCACTGCCCATCTTTTATTACTCGTATTAATATTTTCTGCAAAGCTCAAGAAATCTTCGCCGTCCGTTTTTTATTACAGCGGGCAGTTTTAAAACTAACAGGTTAATTAATTTTAAGATATCGATTAGAGTTATATATTTACAGATGTATTCGGTTATCCTTTATATATTATAATCTCAATATTTGTAAATTTTATTACAGTTCTTAGTGTTGTAGATTTGTGTTGATGTCGAATGGTATATTCAATATATAATAATATTTTTAATAAAAAATTGTAATAGTTTAAGAGAACCCAATTTAATAATTCATCTACATTCACTTTATAATTCTTTGATTTCTTAGTCATTAACTATTTGATTATTACGTCTATTATAATGATTATTCAGTATGTATTGATCAATACATTTCTTTCGTTAGCATGGTTGCTGAATAAATAATTAAGGCAATACAAAGTGAATATGGATGTACATTTTAATTGGATGAAGACATTTTCCTTTGTTACCTTGTGTTTTCTGTTTTCACCTGATTTCATCCAATCCTGTATGCATCCAGCCCAATAACGTTAAAAGCAACATCGTTATACTTATGCCTATGATAAATGCCTTGTAAGTAACAAATTTCAGCTTGAATTTAATAATTAGATGAGATTTAAAATCCGATTTGTCTGTTAGATTACATTATTAAATGTTAAACAGATATTAAAAAAATAAACTATTATTCTAAAGGGAAGGTAATTTTTCACCCTTTCTTCATTCCGAGACAGTTGATTTGGTAAAATAGTTTTTATTTAACTCGCTGCATTAGTATGTACGGGTCAAAACATGCGACATGACTTTTCAATTTAACTGCTTGCCGTCAAACCGTGCAACAAAATTTTTTATTACAGTCTTTCCACTTTCCACTTCATTTTATAATTTAAATTTTATTTTATAACGTCGCTTGTGTAGGTCAGTAAACCTTTTAGCGTAGTTAAGGACCACTTGAGTTATAGCGAGTTTGTTGCTATAACTTTATGTAACAAGAATCATTAAAAATTTATGCTTCCCGATTCTGAAGGAAATAAATGCAAAGCTAGGCGCCTGTCCTAATAACCTTAATTTCGGTTACCTAATTCACAAAAACTGTATTATACACGATATCAGGATGATGTCATCGTCTGACGGTCTGATGTATATAACGTTCATGGACCTATCGGGTTGCACCAGTATTTTTTATGCCAATAGCCAGTAAACGGACGGACCACCTGATGGTATAAATGGACTGGCTTTATTCAGTTCGTTCGTAAGGTACCACCATTGAATCAAAGTAATCCTTACGCTTGGACTTCCTTAACATCACGCGTTCTGTACCGTCGAAGTTAGTCATCAAACTACAAAGGCCACGTCTCGCGCAGTATTGATCTGAAGCCGTAGCTTCGCGCATTATTCAACAGGATACGTCACGAGCAGAGGAGAATTGATAGAACTTTGAGGATTATTTCCTTCTGAATAAATTTCCTTCTGAATGGAATTTCGATATTATTTTCTATATGTTATTCCGATGAAATAGAATAGATCCGTGTCTCGGGAAGAAAAGTACTCTACGTTGAGATCCATTATAAGTTACAAATTTGACAATATCTGATTAGCGGTTTCCACCTGATACGTCCACAGACAGACAGCTGAACAACAAAGCCTCTATATGTGTATGAGTGCTTTCTTGTTAGTATTGATGATAATGATCATCAAAATTTTACTCGTATATGGCTGGAGCAATAGACAGTAGTTTGCAAGTTGACTGTGTTTACTTTCGGAAAGCGTTTGACATGCTTGACAACGATCTCTTCCTCCGTAAGTTCACAATTGCCGGATTTACTCCAACTTTACCAGAATTCTTGTCCTGCTACTTCCGTAACCGTAGGCAGTATTTGCAGTTTAATTGATAGGTCTCAGAGCCGTGTACATTTTCCAGATTATTTCAGAAATCATAGCTTATACCAGGGTTCGAATCTCGAACCTTTAGAGTTTTTAATTTGCTTAAACGATTTGCCGACTACCGTCAAGGCAGCTTGTTGACTGTTATTTGCAGATGATTTGAAATGATTTTAACGTTAAAAATGAGACAGAATGTGACATTATTAAATTACATTACAGAGGGACATTGCAAATATTCGTGATTGGGGTAGGCGAAATAAACTGAAGTTTAATGAGGCATTGTGAAGTGTTCCGTGATTTCGTATAAGCGATCGCACAATCCACTCGAATATGATTATGCCGGTCGTTGTAGATAGGAGATCCAAATTCATGAGGTGGAAAAATCATATTTGTGCGATGAATTGAAAGCTTACAAATCGTTGAATTTTGTAGTGAGACAAACGAGAATTCTTGAAAGTTTTGTAGCAATTAAAATTAAAACATGATACATTGCTACGTAAGAAGCATATTGTAAAGGAATTCAGTTATTTGGAATCCACTTGAAGTAAAGTAAAAACTCATGTCGGAGAAACTTCAAAAGATATTTTTAAGATGGTTACACTATAAACAGTATGGTTATTTCGTAGGGTATCCTTGTGTATATCCGAGTCAGTTTGTGCTTGAAATGACAGGATTCAATTCTCTCAAAGTGTGACGTACAGTATGTTTGTTAAAAAAACAATTAATTAGAGGCGATATTTTTTGGAATTAATACCATTGTACGTCCTTGACAATTGCATTCATTCTCGCAGATGCAAATTGTTTTTTGTGCCAAACTGTCGTTTGATGCCGATGAGCGAGTCACCTTTGATACGCGCCTGGACCTTACTTCATGGGGTACAGATTTGCAGTCAAAATTATGTTTTCCGAAACCTGCTGTATTTCACAAAACTGCCAGCAATACACTCAATCCATAGTATGTAAATTGCATTGAGTCGCTTTTGTAATGTTTATAAAACATACATGGGTTAAATTTAAATAATTTCTTCTACAGATAGCTGAATAATCACGCATACAATATAATACGTATCTTCGGGTGATGTGTTCTCAGTGCAGACAGACAATGTGAGTGACGCCATCGCTCGCCCCTTGACCCGGTCATGGCCTCAGTGTCTCTGACTCCCAGTCTCCTCGCCCTCGTGCACATCAATACGGAAATTATGTTGCCTTTCGTGTCACATTAATTCTTATCGAGTATAACAATACTTCCTTTTCATATTTATATTTAGATGTAAATAATTTTGATTTCTAAACAATTTTTTTTTCAAAGTATTTAGTTAGTTATAGCTCTTCAATCTCTTTTTAATTAACCACTCCATCGTTTGATAGTTAGAGAGACGCACTTATTACGGTTTAGGAATAGTATTACCGTGAATTCTGTTCAGATTACATTATCGGTCATGAGTTATTTGTTTTCTTTAGATGCTTTTGTGATGAGTATTGTAAGTTTCGATAAACTATTTGAAACTATTTATGCGTGTCGCTGTGCCATTGTGTCTGTATATATATGGCCGACCTAATAAATAAATAGTCTATATGCAGAATTTAAATTTCAACACATGCCAATAGTCACATCCCAGTAAAATAACTAAGATAGATGGTATTTAAAATAGTTTTTGGCATATGGCTACGGAACGTTAAAAATATATTATTTAAGATTTTTTTTTCCAACATATTCTTAACTAAGAAGTTGCAAGGGTCTTACACTAGTTAGAAATTCTATGGAATAAGGTTACCCCCATATTATAATATGATTTGTTATTTTTAAAAGGTCGTACCATATTTGGCAAGAGCATCTCTTGGCAAGACGAAGGTTTCAGGTTTCCGTATTTCAGGCGACATATTGTCGCTTTCATTTCGACCCTTGCTAGGGAATTCATTTACTCTGAAATTTTAAGGATTGTCCCACTTAAATATCCATCTTCATCATCACATTGTTAGATTCCGAATTTTCTTCATACAATTTCTTTATCAAATAAACTTTTTATGCTTGTGTATATTTATTTTGAAATAGGTTTTGTAATCGGTGAGGGTTAAAACATATTTTTCTGTCATTGATGGACATTTGATCTTATTGTAACTTATATTAATTAAAAATGCTCTAAGATATTTGTTATTCCGGGAAATGTAACATTCATTTTCCGTGAAATAGGAAATACAACTATAAACATTCTGGTGAGAGGGTAATCAAAAAGTTTTAATTACTTTGCCACTTTCATTACAGAAGGGGCAATGTAATAAACTAATGTTTCTAAATCATACAAGTACGTAAACTAATTCGTAAAACAATAAGATGATACAACTTGTATTGTGTATGTAAAATTTTTTAATAACAATTACTTAGATTGCGGGTACAATTTGTAAACGTTAAGTTCTAATAACAACAATAAATCAATATCTGTGCGATAAGAGGATTATTAATACGTACAGGATTCGAACACCGTAAGCTAGACTGCTCAGCGTAGCGTAGCTTGAAATATACTCGTACTATTCAAAGAAAAAAAAGGATATTACGAGTAGGTATAATGTAACATACATTATCATATTTACATAAGGTACAATGGCTCTTGAAATAATCTATAAATTAAGTAAGTCAGTCGTTTATATTTGTAAACAATGCTTTACGCTGACTCTGATTTTAATTTACATAAGAACAATTATGCATATCGATGAATATCGTCAAAATGTTATTGTGATAAATACTCGTCTTGTACCGTGGTTATACAATGTTGGCACAATGTAAGAACTTACAGCGGTGCATCGCCTTTGATGAAATAAGTACATACTACATTGAACATTGCGTCATTTTGTCAGGGTTAACAAATGTTACACAAAAATACATAACAATAAAAACTAAGTATATGAGTGGTTTTTCTAACTTTACAATGCGCGTTTTACTTCAACATTTTTCCCAAAACGCTATTAGAGTTCTGGGAACGGGTGTTACTTTGCACGCCAAGCACGATCGACGAATCTAGACGTTTCCGTTGGCCGATCCAACTACTCCAGCTGGTGGTATATTTTGATGACCAACTCCTGGAACTCCTCGTTTTGGATGCTATTTACAAATTTATTACGAACGTACTCGTGCATCGTGGGAATGATATTCACATGCCAGGCAAGCTAATTACGTTAGCTGCGGCCGGAGGTTCCAAAAAAAAACAAAAATAGTTTTAAAATGAATTTAATTAAAATAAAAATTACAATAATACTTATGATTTAACTAATTCTAATTAGCGATTCTACATCGAAGTGGGATTATGGAATGCCCCTGCGGTTCTCTGTAAGTATTAAGAAACATCGCGATTGACGTCAATGCTACACCAGCGATACAGTTGCCCTCATTTTGGTTGGTAAGGCGGTATGGAGTCAGCGATTGTCTTAGGGTACCGCAACGTAATTAGCTACCACACTTCTTCTCAAATCTGGAGTACAACGTCATTAAGTGTTTCGGGTACACATTTACCTGCATACACGGAGAGTCAGTTACCAAACTAGTTCACCACTTCCCTTTGACCGTCGACATGAAGGCAATACCCGTAACCGGCAGCTGTCAGACATCGTCGGCCGTTCACGTCTTTGTCTATGATTAACATACAAAATCTGCACATTTCTAACTTGTCACTAAACGGATTATTCAAAAATTGGCATTAGTGGTTTTAGCTGTATGTTTTGCATTAATTCCCATTAAGTTAGAAGAGGGAATACCGGCTTATCCCGTTTGTTTCGTGGTCACCCTCCATCATGCGCTCGTTATCGGCCGTTCCCCAACCCCATTTCAACATCATTAGGCTCTGCCTCAGTGTCGTCAGGGCCCGACGTCGTGACGTAATCGTTGGAATTGGAGATAAAAATTTATGAGCGACGATACAACTATGACTGAACTATTTAAGCCGTCGTTAAAATGTTAGATGAATATATTTTACTTTACTACGCCCTTTTCGAAAAATGATAAAATGTATTAAAACACGAGACGCGTCCTCCGAATCAGACAATTGTATACATTTTATAGCGTTTAACCGAAGTTAGAACATATATCAAATATTTCCAAACTTTATACGTGGAATATCGTACATAGTAGAATTGATTTACGAGTCTCTATTCAAAGTTTTTTTGAGAATCTGGAATTATTCCGATTTTAGGAATTCATATTGTCGTCTATGGACATGGACAATGCAAGAGGATTGCCTCAAGCAGAAGCTTATTCCATGTATTGCGGTAATAGGAAGAAAATATTCGTGAAAATCGCATATTGAAGGATCTCTATGAGTCCAAGTTTTTAATCCATTTGAGTGTTCTGAGTTCAAGTAACGCCTATAATATTACTATCCTTAAGGAATTTCGTCCAATTTTCAGTTAAAGCCAACCGACATTATTCGTAGTCGGTGGTTTGTGTTGTAATATAATTGGCAGCGTTTAAAATTTTTCAACTTTATGTGTCATAATCATTTAGTTTGATGACGGAAACTAACGTGAGCAAACTTGTATACTAGAACGTTCCGTACGATGTTCTCGAAGGTTTATGAAGTTTAACAATCCATTCTTGGTCAGTACTGAACTATGGTCTTCGTATCTCCCATTGTCAAAGGAGATCCCAATCTATCAATGAAACAGTCCAGCCGGATTCAGTTGTGATGATTATTATAGTAATGAAACAAGAACAGTCTCTAAATTACAAGCAAATAATTGTGTACTAAAACACGGGCCATAGTTTAACGTATTGTCGTAGAATCAGCACAAAAGTCCATTTTTCTCGTGTTAAGTTGGTTCTTCACGCGTCTGAGTGCCATCAACGAGCTAGCTTTGTTGTTAAGTTTGCAAAAAAGGTTCCAACTAGGCTAAATCTTTTTTGTTCTCCACTGTTGTGTGAATCTACGCTGCTTTCAGAATAATCCTTGTACGCTTGCAGATTTTTTCTATTGGATTTCGCATCAACGCAGTTTTCGAAAGCCTTTCATTTCTACGTATATACCAAAATATAATACAAGGAAAATGATTATATATATTTATATACATATTTCGCTTTGGTAAACGTAAACTTACGTTCACAATTAACTAACTATGTAACTGCACCCAAAACAGTTGTTATACGTTTTTATCAGTATTAAACCCCTCTCCTCATAATCATGTTGCTCTCCTCATAATGCTGTTGGTAAAAATCGATGTAATTTGTTGTCAAATGGCGAGTCTTGGGTTTGATGTCCGGCTGACACAATGAGAGAATTTTTATGTAGCAACTTAAATTTATTTTCCTGGGTGGTTTGTAATCTTTATTACGTGCGATGGCCAACGTTAAAGTATCAGTGTGTGGGCGTTCTTAACTAACAAAACGTTACATCTACATACATATTGTAATGATGTCGGTAAAGGCCGTTCAGAAACGATAATTGTGTGTATGCATTCGCTATGTTAAGTTCTATGGGTGTATGAGTCTCTATTACTTTTTTATCATTATACATTGTAATCATACAATTGTCTGTGACGAAATTTATAAAAAGATTAGCGTAACGGTTAAACGAATCCGAATTATAGTTGGCTACGTATTCATAATCAGTCCCTACTACTATTGTAAACGTAGCTGGATATAAAAATATTCGGAACTGTAAGCCGGCAGCGCCATTAAAAATTTAAATTCAAAATTATTTAATCAGTTTGGTGTTTTGGAAATATATTTATGATCGTTATTTTTGCTACCGTTTTAGAAGGTGCTTTTATATTGAGAAGAAGAACGGCGAAACCAACTCCTCGGCCCATTTATTAAACCGATATAATTACAATGTACATTTTGACTTATACAAAATGAGGTGCGGCACAATAATTTTCAGTCGGCCTTGTCATTTGTCATCATGTATCCATATCCTAATCAACCTATGCTGTTGGTACCGAACTAACAACGATTGAGGCAGTCTGGTTCGGTTTCTTCAGTTGAAAAACAATAGGGTCTGTTCCACTGTACTTAATGCCGTTGATACTCGTGTATGGATGTAGAGTTCATTGTTTCTCTAGCTACCTACCTGAGTCATTGTATAATATATTATTTTTAATCTGTTTTGGCTTGCTGGGGAACCAGTAATAAACAGGTTTTTCGATTTCTTCTTTCTTTCCACTTATGGATACCATGTGAGGTGATAAGAACTTATTATCAGGCGGCCTGGCTGCGCGGTTCGCGTTAAAATAGTTTTTTAAGCATTTTTTCAACATTACAACATTATTATAACATCATTTAGTTTTGAAATCATCAGTCTCTTATAATCCACGGCTGGACATAGGCCTCTTCTAGAATGCGCCACTGACCCCTATTTTCTTGTCTTAGTTCAGACCGAATCTTCAATTATTTCTTTATTTAGTATAAACATATTTTTTAAATAAATGATGATATAGGAAATAAATATACAGTTCTTTGGTCAGTATAATGATGTGACAGAAAATTTTATTTACAAACACAGTAGTTGCGTTAATGAGTCATGGAAATGGTCTTAGAGGAACTATTCAAAAGATATAAAGCCGATGTAAACATATTAATATAGCTAAATATAGTGATATATTACATATTCAGGTATTGCATTTGTTTAAAATTACCAATACATGTTATCCGTATATGCTTATCCGGATTTTTCCAAGTATAGAAGGCGGTACGAGGTTTGGAAGTTAATTATTTAAACGTGTCCGGATACCCGGATATTGTTAATGTCATTACAGTCTCAACTAATTGAGAGATAAATATTAAGCTCCATGGAAGACGACAATGTCAGTGTTGTTCTAAAAATATAGCTATATTTAAGAGTTTCCGGGAAAACATTAAATTTCATCTATATTCCCGTAGCCCAGTTGGTAGTGACCCTGCCTGCCGAGCGTGAGATCCCGGGTTCGATTCCTGGCCGGGGCAGATATTTATGTGACAGATAAATGTTTGTTTTTGGGTCATGGGTGTTTGTGATATGATAATTGTGTATGTTCATGCCACCCGCAACACAAGGAATCCTATTGCGGGGGTGTGAGTGTGTGAGTGTGTTTATGTTTATGTTTATTTCTTTGTGCAATTTGTCGACAAATTAACAGACGAGACACCTGATGGTAAGTGGTCACTGTCACTCATAGACTTCACCAAAGACACTATCGAAGGGTTGTCGACCCAAAAAGAAACGGAGACCCGCATCGTTACTGGCTCTCCGACATCGCCGCCGCAACACGTAAAAATTGGCCTGATTATTGTAATCTTTTCTGGCACCGACAATTATAGTTACGACATCCCTAACACAACTGAAGGATTCATAGACCAACTGCATGTATTGCATGATCGACCGATATTCAATCAAGTTCGAGAGCCATCGGGACACGCATGGGCTAGTGGCTAAAACTTTAAGGCTTCCGTGTTTTCGGAGAGTCTGTGGCAAGTTAGCCACTGCCAAGGCTGGAGCAAGTTGGGATAGGCTCCAGACCTTAAATTACGAGAAGCGTGCTCTGCAGTGGGTCGGTAATTGGTTGTAACCAAAAAGTCATTCACAGTATAAGTTGCAAGTAAAATTTTTGAAGGTGAAGTGTATAAGGTCGCTTACAATATTTAAATTTAAAGTGCTCACCTTTAACTTGGACTTGTGCACCACTTCGTTATTTTGTAACGAGTCAAAAGCATGCCATATGCAGTTCGTCACGTTCTTCAACAATGCTGACATTATCACAAAACACTTTTGTCAACATATATAACAGCGACTCAATAGTTTTTCTGTTAGCAACGGAACGCGTGTTCCGTGCTCGCGTTCGTTTTTGAAACTGGCAGCTCGCTTGCGATATCACAAGCCAAAGGACGTGGGCGATACAGCACATAATAAAGTTGTAAATGCACTTCATGTTGTTAAATAAAAAGACTAATCTTGATGTTACTGAACCAGATGGTTGAACTAGATAAAATGTAACAAGTTGTTCAGTTTATTTTTTAGTCATCAGTCTAGAAATTAATAAATTTATAACATATTATTATTTATAGTTTTACAGTCGTATTTTAAAGACAGTTTTTCTAATGTTACTTAGTTATATCTTTTTCTTATTATTAAGTGAAGTTTTGTAAAATTTAAAGTTATACTATACAAATGTATGAGTAGAAAAAATCTTAAATTCGTCTTGATTTACCTGATATTCCGTTTAGGGGTTCCATTGTAAAACATTCTCGGAAAAAAGGGTTCTCCATAATATTCTCAAAGATGTGTGAAATCTGTCAATAATCAATTGGTAAATTATAATTATACGTTGTGATAATCTAATAAATGAAGATCCATATATCACATAGAAGTTGCTGTATTTCATACATGATTAAGACTCTTCAAATAGGATAGCATTCCCAATAAACCCACAACTTGGTACTCTTCAAAATAATAAAAAACTATGCTTCAAGGCCTCAAGACCTTGAGGCGTTTGGAAAGTAGTTTATCAATTTACCGCTCAGTGTGTCCACACTCTTACAGCAGATTGATAGGGGCGATGCGTAAACATCGTATGAGTTTCAGAGAGGACATAACTGCTTCTATTTGCGAAATAATGAGCATCTTTGATATGTTTCATTGAATTACAAATGAAAAGTAGAAAGCTAATAATTTGCCTTAAGAGTACTTAAGTGTGATATGCATTTTCGTTTTTTCTATCTCTTCGTACATGTATCACGCGGAAAACACAGAATAGATTTAATGGTACTTGGTGCATAAGTAACTTGTATTATGACTTATATTAAAAGATCGTTTCCATTCCGGGAAATGGATTTATTGCCGAGGAATATAAAATAAAGTTTACAATGGACACTTTATTTATTAAAAACAATAAGTATCGACTATTATTTGCTATAATTGCAATAATTTTATATGTTTGTCATTAATTGAACTTGATTGATCTGATCCGTAAAACAATAAAATTTATTAAATATGTTCACACCGGATCTTACATTAATAAGTAAATGATGATTTTAATGTGACTTTGGGCCAGAACGGAAACTACGTGGAATGGTCATTAATATTCATTCATTCTATTACTACTAAATAAAATACTCAACGATTATGTTAATTAATAATGACGTTACTTGAGGCAAATACTATTTGTATTAAACTGAGTCTTTGTCCGTCTGCTGACCGCGGTAAATTTGAAATGAACTGAATACCAATACGAGTAGATTTTCATGCACTTTCCATTGATTTCCACCTTGAATTATTGATAATAATTCACGAGGAAACATTAGCTGTATGGTAACTTGAAAAAATTTAAAACGACTTTTACAAACGAGTAACGATTGCTTGCGGTGCGGTTAATGTTAAATAATAAACATATATTTTTACATGCATGTAAACATTAATAAAAAGCGCACAATTTCAAAATGTCCGCTGACCAACCTCGGCCGGGCACTGCATTATAATTACATTACTCATCGGCGCGAGAAGCGATCCGTCCTCGGATGTTTTCTCCATATCCGTGCGTGGCCGCCGTGAGTCACTCTCTCGAGAGGTTGCCGCCGTTTCAATCTGTTACTAACGCAATGCGCAGCGGTGCAATACATTATTTTATGAGATTCGAAAACGAGCTAAATGCGTAACGATCTCATTCGCAACTCTTTTCCGATTTTAAAAAGGAATAGGACACCTTTTAAAAAATCAATTTCCAGTCTTTGTCTTCTAATATCATTCAGTATTTTTTCAAGGCGATTGATTAAAAATCCTAGGAGACAAAACAATGGACACTGACTTTTAATTTCACAGAAGATCGATAAGTTTTACCTGTGATAATCAATGGCCTTTTTCAAATACATACCTACTGTTACTAATATACTTCGTAGGAATAGTCAAAGCTACGTATTTATCTATCCACTTAGTAGCAATAGTAAAAAAAACTGTTACTTGATTAGCTATTGTGAAGTTCACGGAAAGTCAGAGAAATGGCTTTCTAATAGTTCTGTATTGGTTGTCTCAGAACGAGGTAGCTTCATGATTATTGTAATTGTTGACTTACGTCTCGTAGATCCTTAAGATACGTGACTCTCTATTACATTTCAATACAGCAATTGAACACGAGCTCAAGTGAAGCGAACCGAGACGGCTGCGAATTGTTATTATTATCGCTGTAATCGATAACATTGAGCCTTGCTTTTCTCTGACCATATTTTTAGACACTGAATTGGCCTTGAAATTAGTGATATTTTTATATATGAAACTTTGGTGCGCGTGTGTTTGTAATACTTCACCTAAAATGCTTTAATCAAACAACAACTAATCAAACTCAATGATGAATTATTTTTGTTTACTTATGGCGTCACTTGGATGATTTTTAGCTTTAGCCGGATAGCCGGTGTGTTGCTGTTGTCGACACTCATTTTTGTTTTGGATTTTTTTTTCATAAAAAACATAATAATCCCAAATTTACAGGCACCCAGGTATTTTAAACCAAGTTAGTATTGTTTTAAAAGTAAAACTGTGGTGGAAATAACTTTAAGTTGACTGCATGATATCTTTATCTCCTTACCTACCTTTATTTTCCGTGAAAAATTCTCATGGATTCATGCCAATTGCGCGGGCGATGGACGAGCTGTGCTGGACTTTTCCGGGTAAAACCACCACTGGTGTTCCACCGCATTATCACTGGTTTGAATCTTGGTTACGCTTTCGCTTTTCGCGATTAGACGATGGGGGTCGTTCTGGACCCCTCTTTGAGATTAGGATGGAGCTAGTTTCCCCAATCCACCTTTTTTAACGGGGCGCGCGGGAACACGCACGCGCCACCGTGAGTTATTTTTACCTACCTACCTAACACTAACCACTCCTCTTCTTCTAGAATTGAGGAGTTATAATGTAGTATCAATAATATTATTAAGACATTAATATTATTACTGGTATTCTTATCTTTCCGTGAAGCCTGCCTGACTAGCTACCACCCTCATGCTTAAGTCAGCCGCCAAACGACTCGAGTTCCGGCTGGGAGCTTGTGAGCCAGTACCTTCTTTCTTACCTTCTTCACATTTCCTGGCCGACAACGCATCGGTGATACCCTTGGTCGCGATTGTCAAATTTCCGTAAATTAAAATGGGACCTAACAGAACTTTTTTTTCTCTCTTCGAATAATAAGTTGCGATATTAGATAGATAGCATATATATTATAATAAAATGAATATAAGCATAATTAAGCACTTTGTTATCAGTGAAAACTTGTAATTGGCTTTCTTATATTAATTCTTTCTACTTATGCTATGTTAAAATCTAGCTGTAAGTTTTCCTTAAAAGGTAAATAAATAAATAAATGATGAAGTTCATGGGCGATGGTGACCACTTACTCTCAGGTGGCTCATCTGCTCGTTTGTCAGGTATTAAAATAAAAAAAAAAAAATATTTTTAGTATTCGTAATTTGTGATAAAGTCGTACAATATCTAAATTAATATTATAGAGTGCGAATTTTATTTGTGTATATGCGAAAAGCAATCTCCAGAACAACAGCGCGTATCTAAAAAATTATTTTACCATTGGAAAGCCACGTAATTCCGAGTGGACATAGGCCATCATGTAAATATAATAAATTTTTCAACCCGAACGAAGTCGGTGCATGTCGCCAAGAGTCCAATACAAAATATTATCATTGCAGTTTTAAGGTTGCAGGTTCGTTGCAACCGCGACCCGCTGCGTTGATATCGTAATAACAATAATTTATTTATAACCAGCTAGTCCTGCAATGTCAACTGGTAATAAAAATGTCAGCGAATTTGCCGTGACCAAACACCGGTTCAGGAACCACCTGGAAACTGCCATATTAGCGGCAAACGCATGCAAATAACAGCTTCTATCGGAAGTCAGTGAAGGTTACCGCCTTATCTGGCGACTGGTGACTGGTGGCCGATCGATCAAATGCGCTTTAATTTTGTACTATAATTTGAATACATAAAATATCGGAACTTTAATCAGTTAAGTTCGCTTTGGGTTTGGTCGGAAATATTTAACAAAAGTCAGTGAGACAGCACGACACAGTGAACAGTACCTACTATATAGTGCAAGGATGTGTTTACGCGTTAAGCGTTACTGTAAATGGTAAAATGCATACACGTCACTTGTTACCATTAATCAATTATATTTAAATTTACCATAATACTTACCATTATAATGATTGCTGTCATGGATGACTGAAATTATAGAATTATAATATATGACTATAATAAATTATAGTGCTGTCGGTATTTTTCTTGTATAAAATATCTACCTTCAGAAATACTATCTTGGCGCAAAAAAATTCAGCAGGATGGATGAACACCTTCGTTAGTACGCACTAGACCAGCGTGATAGAGTATGCTCTATAGTATAATTTTTTTCTCCGTGCAGTTTGCGTCATAAAACGTCGGAGCGGTGAAGCGAGTATTTTGCTCTCTCTCCCACTCACGGGCGTTATGGGCGGGCATAGTGATGCGCATTATTGTTGTCGATAAGCGTTATCGATAGTGTATTTAGTTTTGTCATTATGTGGGATTGTGATAAAAATGAAAGAAAAATAGATAAAACAACGTATTTAATAAAATAAGAATAATAATGATTTAAAATAAATTATTTTTGGGTATGTACTTATTTTCTCTTCGATATATATATACTAAATTAGTATTGCATTAATTTGTAGGTATTGGGTGGGGGTAATAATAAAAACAAATTACATAACAATTGACAAACAATGATCATAACATAACAATATCGCAGCACCTTTGTATACCGCACCGCCGCCGTGCACCTGCCTTCGATGACTCATCTGTTTTTATCGATAATGGCGTTGGGCCCGCGCAACATGCTCACCGCCCTAGCCGGCTTATCTATTATGACCCAAACTGCACGGAGAAAAAAAAGTATACTATAGGCGAGAAGAGAGATCCGTGCCAGATGCCGGAGTTGACTGTTGAGTTGAAACCTCACAAACAAGCAAACGGATGTGCAGTCCACATAACTTTAACAGGTTAATGCGAGCCATAGCCATCTTAAACAATTTATATTATGAAAATAATAAAATTCTAACTGATCCCTTTCTGTACATGGACGATATTAGAGAAAAACATTATTACGGGCCTTTATTAACGCAATAGAACCCAAAACAATAGTTGTTAGAATTTTTGTATGTTTGTCTGTGCCTTTATTCTCGCTAATCTCAGAAACGGCTTAACCGTTTTTGTTCTTGTTTTCACTAATGTATTGTAGTAAGCATAACTTAATACGTAAAGTTTGTTTCATTGCAATCCGTTCATAAATAAAAAAGTTATGAATTAATAATGTACTTCAAAATCATAAAACGAGAAAAACCCAGAAAATGCAGATGCTATCTTTAAGCGTAAGGTAGTTTTTCCGAAGCGAAGCGAGGGCAGTTGCCAGTCTTAAATAAAAATATAACTATTTGAGTTTGATCACAGATGAATTTGTTAGTATCCTTGATATTGGACACCCAAGATCTCGGACAAAAACAAGGTTTTGAGTTAATTTAAAGTTTCATACAGGTAATTTTCTTGCAGTATTTTAAAAAGGCTTAATCAAAACCTTTTTACTTCTAATCAACTTGGGTTGATCTCTAATCAACCTTTGGTCAAATAAAAATCGACATTTTATTTATTCATTATTAAAAACGCCAGAATGTGTCCTAACACTATGTTCAAAGTTATATTGTCTTTAGCTTTGTTTGAAGGTCAATTGGAGTCATAGCTCCGAGACAGATTTCCCACAAAACGCTCCAAGCTCGTTCGCTTCAGGCTTTCTTACTTCACTTTTCCACAATTTACACAAATTTATAGGTGGTACATTTAGGAAAAAAAAAACAAAATCTTTGGTAAGATTTATTAATAATGAAATACAATACACCTAGAAAGATAAAATACATTCTTAAATCGGATGTACCGTCCTCCGGCTCCGGATACGAGTCTATCATATTTCTATACAAACCCGTTCCTCGTTACTTGAACATAATTAGGTGTATGGTACGTCAGGTTGGATATGGAGATTAACAACATGGCAATTCAACAATTATCGTGTTTTTTAAATAGGCATTATAGTAAGGAATTCGTTGTGTTAAGATAGCAACGCTCGAATAAGATCTTATAATGTTTTGTAGAACGTTTATTTTATTTATTTTTAAAATTAAAAATTCCAAGACTTTGAATTTCAACTTCGTTATATTGTGATCTCTTGCATTTTCATTTGCTTAAAAACAAAAATATTCATGAAATGATTTGGGTGATTGTTAGTTATATATATTTGAAAGGCGGCGTTAAAGTTCTTAATAAATCATATACCTATTTATAAAACATACATGGTTCATATTAAAATTTCTCGCACATCAATATTTGAAAGGCGGGTTCGATTTATTTTGACAAAATACCAAACTCCACTCAATAATATTCAAGTAATGAGAGCTTTAAACATTTCCATAAATTACTATAGATTTACGAATAAAGAATGAAAGCAGAGATTCCAAACGAATTAATGATAATTTGCCGAAACACTATAAAATAACAGGTTAAGTACTTTTCTATCTCCCAAATTCGCGTCATTAAACAGTAAACACTAAAAGTAATGGCAAGTCATAATGTTGCCACAACTTGATAATTTGCCAGTATATAAACACATTTTCTACTACAAAGCCGGCTCCTAGTCGCAAGATATTTGGTAATTGCCGTAGCGTAGATATTTTAATTTACATACACCTGAGGCCAATCTTTGGCTCTCTAGTAGCTTAATCAATGTTCATTTTTTAGAAATGACAATGACATAAATGTCAAATCGATACATGTTATTTAGATAAATTTTGGCGTTGTTGAATTTCGTCACTACTAACAAGTTTTACATTGTCATGAGACATTGATCACAGATGCAATTTAGACTAGAAACGGATTGTATAAGTAATCACGGGGTATTGTACAGGCGCGAGATTTAATTTTTAATTATTTTATGGCATAGTTCAGAGGTGCCAAAGATTAGCGAATACAATACCTAAAATTTATTAACAATAGATCGAAACGCTATTTGCAATGGAATGTAAAATTCAAGAACAATATGCATTCTGAAATTATATTAATGTATAATCGTTGCCGATGGCAAGACTTCGGTTTTAACATCGTGCAGTTTTCAACCTTTTGCAGACCGCTATATCGTCTATGGTCAATTCCGATCCGATACGATGATAACAGCTCACCGTATAAGTGTAAAATTTTAGAAGGTTTTACACGAACTATCATTCTTATACTAATGTAACTTCAAGTCCAAAGAGGTTGTAAACTGCAGTTACTGTCTTGGGCGCTGTGCAAATACACATGCTTTATGCTGTCCGCATAAGATAAAGTTGCGAGTCCCAGCTGTGTAGAGTTGCGGGAACCGGCCACAACGTCCGATATTTTCCTTGACAATGGTAACTACATATCTACCTATTAATGCGTATAATTATGTATAATGTATACGGTATTTAATTTAAAATATTAAAATGTATAAACATAGAGTTGGGAATTTACATATGTAGATTAGATTTTTATAATTTGTATAATTTCTTCCGGAACATTTATATGTATATTATATTTATATTCCATTATAATTAACAATATTATTATATTATAATTAATATATATTAGTGTTAATGCACTTTTGGATACAAACTCATGTGTGCATTTTTTTGTGGACGAATGAAAGAAATTATTGTGAGGGTACCTGAGATTTTGTAAGTGAGATGTATGAGTGAGTTGTGTTAAATTTATAGTAGCCAGTTGCCAAGTACGGACCCTGGACACAACTTTGCACAGCGCCTACATATAATTAACTAGTAACTAAATTTACATAGTCGTTAAGCGTATCTAGTTCTCCTTACTCGACAATTCTATCATACATGTTACGGGAATAAAAGCCAAAAACACCTTAAAATATACGATTACATGTAAATTTAGAATTTGTTGATGACACCGGAATTGATTTATTTATTCTTATAAGAAGAACTAGTCACGAATAAATGGGAAATACGTAAAGAAATATTTAAGAATTGCTAACATGGCAAACTATATATATCACGATCGCAATATATAATCGCAGCCAAACATGCTTTGATACTATTGGCCAATGGAAATTTTTAGACTTCAGACAGCGTAGTAATTCTGGATTCTCACAAATGACAATTGATGCGGATTCCACGGTGAGATTGTTAAAACCATTGCAATTTAATTACAACAAATGACAAACACAAATAGTTATTATTATGCGTTGGTTAACCGTTGTATATGGTTTACCATATTATTACGGTATGGCATCGTTTGTAATGTATGTAATGTTTTCGCCGACAGCTCAGATGTGAGTTTGGCAAGTGAGTTTCCAGAATCGCTACACAGGCCAATCATGCGGTTCTTGCGCGGTGAGACGCGTTTCCAAAACGTTAATAGAGTCAGGGAAAACCACGAAGTGTAAGCACATTGTATCATTATTTCTCCTCACTTTTGTGTTAACTTGTATCAATGTCGTAAAATGCTGAAATCATGCAACGTCAAAACAACAAAAACGGCAGTTAACCATATTTTTATACATAGTCGTACTTAATATTTTACAATTCATTTTTAATTTTGGTCATTAAATGTTTTCAATTTCGGTAACGAATACAAATTCAAACCAGACCATTAATCGGGACCGACAAGCAAAGATTCAACGGTATCCCAATGAAAAGCGATCCGCTGGACGCGCAATGCGTATGAGTATTCCTTTAGACGCTAATTTCCGACTGAGCACGCACGCATTTACGTCGGTACTAGCTAAACACAACCGTCACCTATTAAGCTTAATACGTAAATTTAATGGTTCACAACACACTAATTTTACGTTTCGAATTCTATAACTAAAATAACCTGTCAAAATGTTTAATCGACGCAACGGTATATACAAATTATTATTGGTACTACAAACATACCAAAAAAAAAATATTAAAAAATACTACTTACAAACGTCAGTGTACATTTAAAATGAAATATAAAATAATTATGAATTCATTATATTATTTTATAATAGAATGTGATTTTTGCGGGTAGATGCTAAATACCTAATAATATAGATTCAATAAAAAAACAATTTAATATTTTACTCTTACCTAAATGGAAAGGGCAGTGCATGCTGTGCCCTTTAAGTTTCACACTTATTAAATAGCCAGCAATATATACTATACATGGAGCTATAGAAAGAGACAGTAGCTTCGACTTCATCAAGCCATTATTGTCGTCTCCGTCACACATACCTACGTGACGTTTTATCGCTGACTTGCCAATGGTTGTACTTATTCGCTAGAGGGCTATTGCGTCAACCTTAAATATATATGTGATGATGATGGCTTCGCTACAGCGACGCTTCAAGACTCGTCACTTCCTCAAGTTAGATTGCCAGCTCTCCAATATATAAATCTCCAATATATTGTATATATGGAGTTGTTAAAACCCTTAATTTATAAAATAAACATTTCTAAAATAAATTAACCCACAATTATATTCTTCAATAATTACAAAGTTTTTATTTCTATGTTAGAAGAACTGTTCTCGATATGTACATAGTTTATTTTTCAGAAGATTTAGCTCGTTTAAAAAAAAAGGGATTTGTATCATCAAATCTTGACAGATACCGGACAGTTTGTGTATCGTGTGACATTTTCTGTCAAGTTAGATAATCTCTTTCTAAAGTTCAATGTGTTGTATTTACTGCTGGATACCATACATCAATATTCAATAATGTGGGACCTATGAAATGACTAGGGGGCGTCTCAGACAATTCTTAATCTAAGAGTACATGAACATCTATGAATAAAGTGATAAAATTTATGGTGCCGCCCCGGCACTTGGCTTGGCATATGGGCAATGGATCACAAGCAATTCTGCAATATACCAATATTGTTATCATTCAACGATTTCTCATCAAAATTCTAATGTGCAAAGAGTAGATAAGTATTCTTTTAAAATTCACTAATCAAATTATTGTTACGTACGTCAGTATTACGTCAATCGATTTATTTTGCAGAATCGAAAGCTGGTTCGTTGAACAAAAATAAGTAAAATACAAGCGCCACGTACAGGTCAACCGCCATTACGATTACGTATGTAACATTACAAAAGGAACCTTCAATGTAAAATTTACATAATCATAGGAACACTCACAACCTTTAGGGCGGTTACAGACTGAGCGTATTCACCACGCGCACATTCGTATAGTCCATAGTACGTGTTTACAAAGCGCACGCACTTCGCAATAGCGATATGCCTACGCGCACGGGCATTTCAAAACACGGACAACTTGTGTTGCGCTATGCTATTAAATTTACGAATATGATAATAATACGTCCTGGATCAATAAACTGAGATCTAGGATAGTAGTATCAAGCGTTATATACATTGCTAGATTCGACAGCGATTGATACATCCAATAACAGTAGCCGTAACCCGCATCGATAGATGTGACAACGAACGATAGATCTGACTGCGATTGATAAATGTGAAGTCGATCAATAAATCTAGTACAAGTAACTGTGACATGATTGACAGATCTCGGATTAAAAACTGTGAGAAAATAATAAATTTAATTGAGATTATTACTGATTTACTATAACTATTTTTAGCAATTCGATTCCCGGCCGGGGCAGACATTTATGTGACAGATAAATATTTGTTATGGGGTCATGGGTGTTTGTGATGTCATGTATGTGTATGTCCACGCCACCCGCGGCACAGGGAATCCTTATGCGGGGGTGTGAGTGTGTTAACGTTTAAAGAAAAAAAAAAAAAGAAAAAACGAACATACACGCAGAGGAAATACGCCTATTCTGTAATCGCACTTAAAACAAAATATATTATAAATATCATAAGACTGAGGACTTACATTCGACTAACATATGTATAAATAGAAGGCATCAGGCAGTTCACTTTCATCTCTAGGAAGTATTTGTGATAGAGAAATAAATAATTTAAAGCTGGGAGGAATAGAAAGGTACTTTAGAATCTGATATGTAATTAACAAATAGGGTAAAAATCCTTTCAGATTCATTTTATTTATGAAGAATTCGGTTTGAGATTAATTTATTGCGAGCTGTTTGAATTAAAATTTGTTAAACGAATAGTTTAAAATGACGTTTGCATTAGTGCTTTTGAATTTTGCCTTTAACGGATGCGCAAAAAGGCACTTGAAATCTTGAATTGAATCTTTTGTTTATTTTAACGTTATTTATTTAGGGATTGATTTTACAAAATTCGTAATAATGTTTTCTTAATAAAACTGTGGAGATTTCACACCGCAGATAGCGCCACGATATCCCTGAATATTTTCCTATAAAATTCCACGTTATAAAAGTTACCTATTTTGTTGGCATATGAACACCTCGAATTCAAAATAAAAATCATTTCGCGAATATTATTGTAAAGTCGTATGCATATTTCGTCTCGATGTTTCCCTTCACCGAAGGCAGTAATCATTAATTTCTAATATGCCTAAAACTTTGTCAACTTAGTGGTGCGATCTAGAACCCAACACGGGTCGCCGCAAAGGAACAAAATTAAGACTGAAAGACTATCACAGACAACATAAAATATATGAATCTGAAAGTTAAAATAATAAGATTTTTACGACTAGAATTTTAATTCAAATAAATAAAACAAAGGTAAGGCAAGTATATATATATATATATATAAGTTATTATAAGGAATATACTTTGGAAGGTTACAACAACGTTCGATATGATCGTGAGGCGTAAGTACTTTGGCAGCCGAGGTTACTAATAAATATACAGTAAGTGACCTTTGGTAAATCATCAGTCTTAAGTGGTTCGTTTTAACCCGACTTTGGTCGGTCAACTCAAGAAAATAGGACCCTGTATAAGAACTTAGTACTAACTCCGTAACGTTTTCGTTTACATCAAAATCAGCCTTCGATTCCACACAACAACCGATCAACGACCTTATTGCTGCGTTAACAACGCACAGTTTCGTATGTATCGCCCGTTTACAATTATGTTTTTTAAACGTACAAGTCGCTCGGCCTCCTTCGATGTAATAATACTGTATGAGCAATGTGCCTTCTGTCTTGTGGTCGAGAGTTTTATGTACAACCAACAGCGAACCAACATAATGTGGGTCAATTATCACTGACTTTGGGTATTCCAATTTGGATTTTTTTCGTGAATAGACAATGTCGTTTAGATCCGCGGGAAACAGCAATGTTCCAAAATTCCTTAGAAACACAACTATATATTCCATTTGATAATTTACATTTTTATTTTCTTTCATAGCATCATTTGATTTTGTACTACGGTTTAAATAAAAATTTTCTAATATGTCAAAATTAAAATTTGACTGTCTTAGCAGCCATGATTGATAGCTTGCTAAAACTTCAGTCTTTGGTAAGTTGAAATGTAAATCATTTGGATTTAGTAAAAGTTCTGGACACAACTGTATTATTGGTTGTACTTGATATTGGTTACTTAAGATTTGAACTGAGGTTACTTCTATTTTTGAGGTTATATAAAATCGACCGTTAAATTCAAAACCAGTCAGTATTGGACAGAATCGAAACGGAGGTAGACCGAAGGCAAGCGTAAAATTCATTAAATTCTGATCAGATAAACAATGTAAATTTAAAATTATCATAGCATAAAGAGAAAGATGAGTTAATAAGATAGTTAAGTAATATATAATTTTTGGTGTATGATACAAAAAAAATATCATGAATGGTTGTTTATTATCTAAAATTATCAGTATTCGAAATTGTTTTAGGTTTGAGTTATAGGTGATGAATAGCCTTATAAGGTTTGGTTGTACATAGACAGATCTAAAGAAGTTTGCGGTTCTTAAGATTTGAACAGAATAAAACAACTTAATATCAAATACTGAACTCACTCTAAGTACGCATTCTAGTTTATTGTTAAAATTTATACTGATTAGATTTATCCAAGCCACCAAGAGAATATTGTATATGAAATTTATCATAATAACGTCTTTTGTCATTATTTTTTCAAAAATATTGAAACGACAATACAATAAGCCGTCAACGAATCGTACGTATTTCTTAAACCACGGCATATTTATTTGAACTGTAACTAGAGGGTAGTTGCAAGGTAATGTGCAAACAGGGAAGCGGCGCACTTTAACATAGATGCGTTGTGCGTCACAGCGTTTGCTAACGAGATTCTTTACATATGTAAACGAAATACACAATAATACATTTATCTGTGAATAATATACAATTACCAACTGCAATCGTAACAAACTGGATATAACGAAATACAATACTTTATTTTTCAAAGTGACAAGTGGGTAGTTGAATATAAACATGTCAACATAAAGAAGGTATTCAGAAAACAGAGAGTATTGCAGTAAACTCACATCTAAACGCACTGGAGTTAAATCGTACGGGCGTGG
>PDGT01000074.1:753498-790165 GCA_003671415.1 Megathymus violae
CACCGCGGACCACGCCTGCGGCCCGGCTTACCGCGACGATTGAAACCCCTGGAACGTGTAAATATGATGATTTTTATGACAACAAAATTATACTAGTCAAAGTAAGCTCAAACCATGTCTACTGTGAAGGAAATATATCACACATATTAATTAATGGAAAAATATGAATTATAGTTGATAAATTAGCAAGCATATTACATCAATAAATAGGTAAAAATAAAACAATTCAGTATCTTTTTGTAATCTGTTTGTCAACTATTTTTTTTGTTTGGTACCCATTGTTAGCAATTATCAATAAAACATTTGAAAACAGAATGTAATTTACATATTGTGGTCGAATTTCGACCACTAGGCGAACACTAATGATAAATAATCAGTGTAACCCCACCGAATACGTCGTACTATGGGCAATTACCTGCGTCTCAAATAATGGAACAGAAAAATGTTTAAGTAATTCTTATTTTAGATGATGGTAGCCAGAATTAGCTGACCATGCATATAAAGTGTTACCACCCAACATTGGTACTATCCAGATTAACCTAATACGGTGTCCAACGACATAAAAAAGCTTACGAAGGACTCTATTACTTTATGAATTAGTCCATAAGGACCAGAGTACAGATAGAATACAGAGAGAATACCAAGAGCCAGGCAAGGTTGGCTTGGACTAAAGAAAGAAAGCAGCACTTTGTATTCGAAATCTTTCTCCATTCACTAGGATTGAGATTCCATCGCGTTTTATATGCCTATTAATATAGCTAACTCCAACGCACATCAGGTCAAAAAATTGTTTAAAACAAATGCTTATTGTAAAGTCAATATTTCTTTAACATGTTTTCAACTCTTAACAAAAATATACATTACCTGTAAGGCACCTTTTCAGGTCTGGCGGTGGTCGGCGATCCCGGAGTGTCCTCGGGCGTAGTGGCCAGTCCGTTGGAGCGCGTATTCATTTCAGTCTTAGCAGCTCCTTGCCCGCTCATAGAAGCTTGCATGTTACGTGATTGAGGATTTGTGGTGCCCTAGAACATTTGGCTTGTATCAACTTTTATCAAAAATGCACAGTTTGAGTCCCGGTTGAGGCAGATATTTGTGTGACAAATAAATATTTTATCTCAATATTGTGTTACCGGGTTTACATCCTTGATTTTAAACTTATAGTAGCTTACATTATATGTTTTAATTACAATGGACATTCACGATTTTTGTATTTTATTTTAGTTCAAAATATAAACGCAATAAAAACACCGTGAGTACCCAAAACGCCTTCAACTGTTCTCTATGACAATGCAACCGAAACACATTAAAACATATGGTTGATTCTAGAATGTAGACGATACCTGAGTGAGCAAGTAAGAAAATCTCATTACATAGCACTAGGTATTATGAATTGATGTCACAAATATAATAAAAAAGAATATAATTTACGTTGTCAGCAGGGGTCGTTATGGTGAGGGGGGGTGGGCCACAGTCGCCGGAGCCGACTACTCCACCCTTGGCTCTTTGCCTCGCGAGAATAGCTGCCATCTCTGCTTGAAGTTGCTGAGAAATTTTTTTTCAAAATCATTTCAAATAAATGCACTTATGCAATTAAAAGTTCTCTATTTCTACTGTATTTATTTAGAGATAAATGGGTATAAATATAGAAATTTTGCCACTTAAGTATTCTGTATGTCACTAAGCAGTCGTTCTATGGCTTCAGACGATATTATTATTAACAATCCGAAAAAGCTTACTCTCATTTTATCAGTGAGATGGAAGGGTGGCTCGTTGGTGGAGTCTACAGGCGGCGGCGCTTTCTTGAGCGCCTCCACATCGCAGCTCAGCACACAACGACACACTGGGCATGTTTGCTGCAACACAACACATACATAGTTTACAGCTATCAGCTTTAATGCATGTACTTTACATGTATTGCATAAATAAGTACACTGGATAAGATGCCATGATTATATTTTTGTTGTTAACAAGATTCTTAATGAAAATGAGTTGACAAAACATTAGTTCTTATAGAATCTCGTGTGGTAACAGCACATCAAGTGTTCACATAAAATTTTGAAATGAATCCAGCATATCAAAAATATGTGTATACAGTGTGAATCTCCATTATGTGCACATATTGAAACAGGCGAAATTAAACTGCATTTGTATATATCATTATCATGTCATATCAATGTGTATATTGTAATTTAACAGTTGTGGTATATATTCAATGTATCATAGTTTACTTTCTGAATGATAATGAGAAACGATGACTTGCTTTGATAAAGGAAAATATAAAGAGATGATGTACTTATGATTTATTAATGAAGCTATTAAAGATGTATGAACCATGTCCAAACTCAAAGTTCTACAATAAGAATAGGGAACTTTGAAAACTAAGCGAGTCCCAGTTTCCCAATTAGCCAGCAATGCATTGACATGCCTTTGATTTGATGGTTGTGTGTGCGACGGTAACTACATGTAATCATTTGTTGCCTAATGATATGAAAAGAAACCTATCACACTTATTAAAGCCATAGATGAGGTGGACAGATATAATCTGGTAACGGTTAATAGTTCTTGTAGTAAATTATTTGAGCCTTATGTTTGTATATTTACCTGATATGGTGGGAACTGTGCTTGCTGCCAATTTGGTAGCTTCTCCCGTTCCTCCAAATGGTACTTTTTACCAGCTACGAGGTGGCTGGCCAGGCAGTGGTTGTGAAAGTAGTGATAACACTGAGTTTTGATGAAAGAGTCACCATTGGCAAAACCATAAAGACAAATCACGCATTGCCCGCTGGGAAGGTTTGAATTTGTTATATTTTCACGAACCAGCTGAAATCGGATATTATGTTATAACACAATATGTGTGTTTATCAAAACAAACTTTAAATTATAAAGTCTGAAATACTACCGCAGCTGATATTAGTGTATCCATCTCCATTGATGAAATTGAAAATTGATTTTATGGTTCTACAACCCCTCATGAGCTGTCCCCAAAGAAGAAGCAGTAAGAAACTTCCAATAGAATAGAATAGAAAAGAAGAAGAATAGTTTTACTCATACTTACAAAGAATATTAACTATTTTTATTTAATTTCAAAATCATACCTAAATTATCTTTTCTATGAAGTTATCATCCAGTTTATGATAACAATGCCTTCGTATTTCAAGTGCTCAAAAATTATAATGTGACAGTTATATTAAGCCATTTGGAATGTATTATAATTTTTTACAGAACTACCTGCAAGGTAACTACTAATGTGCCACTATGTTAACCGAGTCAACTTGGTATAATTAATTTTTAACCTTAACAATCTTGAGGATATTTTCTATAGATTAGTCCATCTTTCACTTCCAAACTCACATTGTTTGGAAAAACAGAATGCACTATTATTGTAATATTCTGCTACGCAGGCTTCAGATACTTGTTTAATTAAAATTCTAAATAGCTACTATGTACAGGTCTTTATTTATTGGTTATCAATAAAGTAGTGAATTAATAAGTATAGTAACATAATTTCAAATTGATAAAAGATTCATTTTGTTCCTAGCTAATTGTTGAATTTCATACTAATTGCAGTAAATAATAAGATCTAATAACTTATTCTAATTTAGAAGTAAAGTATGGATGTGTGATATATGAAATATATCAGTTTTTTATACAATAACATTACGGTGATTTTGTTATTGTTCCAGAAATTAAATGACATTTTACAAATCAGATAGGTACTATGCCTATTATAAAATTGTTCACACTATGAAAGCAATATCAATTTTAGATTGTCACTGTTGGTGCTTGTGCTCGAATAAACAACAAGTTGTTAAATGCCAATGTAATGCTTAAAATTAGAATTTTAAATGCATTGCAAATAATAATATAAAATTATTTACTCACTTCAATCAATTCGAAGAGTACTGGTTGTCCCAGGCTTTCGGCCAATTTTTCCAGGATTTGTGAATGAATACTACTAATCACGCAGTCATCGAGGCCCCTGGGATTCTTCAGAATGACGTGGGGACTGCTATCAGGATATTCTGGGGTCAATTTGACTTCGAGTGTGACACAAACATATTGTTGTTCGGTGTCATCCCCAGTCGATGGATGGATGATTGTCTCGAAACTTCTCGGTATATTATCGACTCTATGTACTACCACATCATCCATGAGAATAGCTTCAAGAGCCCCGATTTCCTCGCAGACTCTAAAAAACCATGAAAACTTTAAAATGAAAATTTTATAGCTAAAATCAAATAAAAATCATAATACAAACCTTTCATCTGCGATACTCATCTCGTCAGCGGTCGGTTGTGGACTGGCAATGCTAGCTCAAGCTGGTAAATTTGGGCTCTGTCTGGAATACTATTTTGTAAGTGCATTCAGTTCAGGCAAGCGCAATGCAGACGGTGCACGGAACAGCTGGTTCCGATGATACCTAACCTCGGCAAAAATCAATCACATTTCACAGATAATAATTTAGTTTATCGAATACTACAGATTATATAGGACTTATAAATGTCAGAACTTAATGTCATACGACAAATAGCTTATAACAAAATAGGTACCAAATAGTTACAGTAAATATCTATTTACGTGTATATAAATATTTGTTAATATTGTAAGGGATATTGCAAATTTTGTGAGCTTGTGTATGTATATTCAAAAAATGATCTCTTACACCGAGGCGCCTATTTGTAAATTATTTTTCGATTTGAAACATACATTATTCCGGATGGATATAGGCTATATAACTTATCAACAGTAACGAAATGGGGGCGTGCCAATAGTGTATTAGGAATTTATATTCTAAAAATATGAGATATTTAATTCTTAAATATTTTATTAACCAGAGAGTCTGTTATGAAACGCTGCTGTTTTTAATGAGTATTGCTAATTTATTTACGTAGATTTTAAACCACCTTTCTTAACAGAATTGTGTTCGTAAAGCCTTTAATGTTTCTTGAATTCAAAGAAAATCGAGTTGCTAGTTTTTAATAAAAATAAGAACAGAATAAAAATAAATTTTATTATAAAAAATACAAATTAGTAATTTTTTAAACATCATGATTGATTGACTTATACAATATAATTGAAAATTATATGCAGTACCAATACCAACTTATATATACATATATATAATACTAATTAACTATAGCATAGAATTAACCATGAGTTAAGTATTTAGGTTAGCCTTTGCTTCAATAAGCAAGAACACATCACACCAACACCAACCGGTTATTTCTTCTTCAAACTGACTAAATTATCCAAATCAGGTTCCAAACAATAAAATTTAGCACTAGTTCCATTAGGATGAGGGAGAACCTGAAGTGGAACGTCTTGGCTCACGGTAGATAAAGTGGTGGAGCTTCGATTCTTCGATATGGACTCTTGCTGCTTGTCGTTCATGTTAAACCTGTAAATGAATTTTAGTTACCATTGTTAGAGAATAAAATAAAATATCTGATCCAGTTATAAACAGCATATCTTTTCACGACATAAAATTTCTTGAACATATAACTTAAAAAATGATCAATATTTGTTTTCATTGAATTACATAAAGTCATTAAGCTGTGTAAATTATTTCATATACCAAAATTGAAAAAGTCACCTGAGTATGATACTTGAAATGTTAATATAGTAGTAAACAAGCAAGACAAATTGCTGAGAAATATTATTCCTAAGTTTTTCAGATTTCTTTCATTGTACCTAACTACATAAACTATTTGACATTAGTGACAAACGTCGTTAGTTATCCTAAACATGTTGTACATGTACATAAGTGCATTTTGTCTGCTCACCAACAAGAGGCGCCATAATAAAGTTATATATTAATTATAAGATATCAATACATATTGTATTGTATTGATATAATTACTATTGAAATCAATTTTTAAAAATTCTACTGTACTAGCTAATAAACATTGTCTGTATCTTACCGCGCTTTGAGTTGTCTGAGTATCTTCTTCTTACACACAAAAATTAGAAAAATGGCCAAACCGATGAGGAGATTATATGCATCAGTTAAATACCAAAACGCAAAATCAGGAGCTAACGAGCTCACTACTTCCAATATCCAGTTGATCCCCATTATAATTGAGAGCTTCAGATATATAAATAACCTGCAATGATAATTATTATTAAAACTTATGTTATTTTGTCTGTGGTGACATTCTGCAAAGCATTGTGAAGAAACATTAACACGTTTTATTTATACTTTATTGAACCGTAAAAATGGTTAAAGGCGGACTTAATAAGCTATTGGAATGTGCACAGAATAATAAAAATGGTACTGTTAGGAGAAAAAAAAATACAAAACATAAAGGCAGTATATACATAGTACATACATAGTTATCCTACTAATATAATAAATACGAAAGTTTGTATATTGAGATGATTGATAGTCAATTACGTAAAAACGGCTCAACGATAAAATTTAGGATACAGATAGGTTATCACTTGGACATTAATACAGAATACATTTATCCCGGAAAATATTAGGTTCCTGTGATTATCGAAAAATGAACTTCAGGACGTATCCACTTGAAATTTGTATAGATGTGTCTAGATTCTGTACCAAAGACATTGTTCATATCGTTGTAGTAATCACTCAAACATTTCTTTGTTTTTTTTTTTAACTTGTGTGTATAATGTTAAATTTAAATAAGGATAATATAAACAAGTATAACATATTAAATTAGTATTCATTTACTTTGTAACAAACCGCAAGCACAATGTATGATGTTATACACTCCTATACATGCATTGAACCTCCCTCCCTCCCACAAAGGAAACATGCATTTATGATAAATAAAAGTATATACCATAAGTACATACCGTCATCAACACGTGTTTCGCTCCGAAACAAATCATCCTCAGGGTGAGGATTTCACCCGGAGGATGATCTGTTTAATAACAATGAATTTACGCAAAATAACGCCTGATACTATTAACTATAAGTATAACATAAATACATAATATGGTATATAAAATTATAGCTTCATTAGGACAGAGTATTGAAAATTTAAGTGACTTCTTAAATAATTTTTGTAGCACAATTTTTTACGTCCCTTGTTAGAGCACTCCAAAGTTAAATTGATTGTAGCATGAAAGATAGAGGAACAAAACAAGAATGTTGATTTGGAAAAGCCAAAATAAGCCAAAATAAGTGGAACGAATCTGCCTATCATGCCAGTCACCGAGATAATACAATTTTTGTTTTATGTAATTTGAAAAATGTTGATCGAATAGAAGCGAGAATGGAACTCAAAGTTGGTGACAGTTAGAATAAATGTGATCGAAATTCGTAGACAGAAAATGAAACGTATTGAATAATTAATGAGACGGTCTAGCTTATTGAGAAAATCCTCATTGATGTTTGAGTAAAGCACATAAAGTTTTCGATTATAATAAATATTAAAGCCTGTACAACATGGTTTTTGGTGTTATTACCTAAGACGTTCCTGAACTTGTTAAGGGAGAGTAACACTATAATAAATGACTCGCTGACCTACTGACCACCATGCCAGATGAAATTAAATGCAAATCGAGTTTCGCTAATTGCTGGGAACTGCTGATAATGATAGCTTCGTTGGGTTAAAATCAATGCCGTATCAGTTTGAGTAAATATAATACAGATGCACACTATAATACAACTACATAAAATTTTAATATAATCATTTGCAAATCAAATAGTATGAATACAATTGGTAAGAGTAGTCAAGGAAAAGGGCAATGAAGTGAATAAAAATATAAAACAGTAGGAAAGAGAGGATCCCGCCCTATAGTACACCAGATGCCAACTCACACAAGACAAAAAATCAGTTATTGACTTCGACAACTTCCTGGTGATCACGAAGTAGGATGGGAATCAATCATTGCACTGGATAAGAAATTATAATGTTGGATAACAGCGATAACAAAGTCATGATCATTCATATTAAAGGAGTTGGAGAAATCGATATGTACTAAAATGGTAACAATTCTTTGCATAAGCAACCTAAACATACTAAATAATCTCAAGTCTACACTATGCTATACAATATGCTCAATTTAATGCAAAATGCTCAATATTTTTAATGGGAATTATACTAATGGTTGTTACAAAGGGTGAATATGCAATTTGTAAAGTTTATGATTTATTAATGATAACTGAAGAGAAAAATCTATGCATAGCTAATAGTTACAAATTCTAAGCAGAAGCGAAGCTTATAATATAAAAGTCTTATTAGATTCAATTATGCCAATCCAGTGAAAAATATTATAAGCACCTGTTTTTTTGATTCCGATGAGCTTGCGGAGTTCCACATGCAGGGGAATCCAACATAGCTGTACCGCGGTGAAGGCGCCAGATATTGAACGCCGTCATCAGGAAAAATATCCAATTGCTTAGAATCAGAATCAACATGGGCGCATACAAATATACTAGTTTCTGTCCACCTATAAAATATACAGTATCCAGTATTAACTGTAATCATATTTGTAAAATGATAAATTATAATCATACGAAAAATTCTTATGTTAAAATAAACAAAGAGGAGTGTGTCCATAATATTTATTTCGAAATATAATTGTTATATGAATGTCTATCTGTTGCACGTTTTCGAAGGTTTTTTTTTCAATTTGTAAAAAATATTTTTAGTTCCTTTGAAAAGTGCTACAGTCACTACATTTTTTTTATTTATTAATATTAGGATTTATTGACACTTTCTATGCATATAAAACATAAAGCAATATACTGGAAATGTACCTTCAAGGAAGCACCCCATATCAGGTACTTGAGGCTTAACAAAAGATGGAATGTGAGACAAGTCAGAGCTGTTGATGACGACGAAAGCAACCGACATTGCCAGCGGAACCCCCCATCCATACATACAATACATTAGGAACTTAAAAGTTTCCCCCCGACGATTGATGAAACGAGCTTTAGCATATCCTCTGAAATACAGAAACATATTATACAGTACAATAGAATCGAGAAATCAAAGAGGGCCACAATCTTGAACAACTAGTGGTTACTACCAAGGTCGATGGCAGACGAGCAATCGACCGCAGTCCGACTAGATGGTCTGAGCAAATTCGTATAAGGGTGGACCTCAAACAACATGAAACGTAGTATATGCTGCCAAAGACAGAAATAAATTGCAAGACATTGTCAAGACCCATAGTAACTAAGAAAATAACGCAAGGAAGGTAGGATGATTGAAAAGGGCAATCAAAACTTTTAAATTGAAGCAATTAAAAAAAGGAACATATTTTTTTGGTTTCCATTCGTTCGTAAGTACTATCAAAGCACTTAGATCTTGATGGCTTGTATCGATCATAAGCGATCCATCGTGTTAACTAACAGGTCGGTTACAATTTAACACGATATAATAAAGTAAAAATGTTACTCGGTTGTAAAATTAAGTGTATTGTCACGTCTACAAATATTATTGAAGGAAAACCTTCTGTAGGCGCCCTAATAAGGGAAGATCTGATGGTTTCGCATCAGCAACATGCTAATGTTAATAATGCTTATTGTGTTTTAATTAGATTATTATTTCATTTGTTTCATTGTCAGATCATTGTGCAGCACAACAGTGAGCACTAAATATGTTAATTTTTATAGTTGATAGTATCAGGCGTTACTTATTACTTTGCGAAAATTCATTGTTATTAAATTAGTATTAATTTACTTTGCAACAATCCGCGAGCACCATGCATTATATATTACATACATGCATAGAACCTCCCTCCCTCACACAAAGGAAAACATGTATTTATGATAAATAAAAGTATATAGCAACAAAGTGGTGACGGCATTTGTGTTGTTATATAATTTTATTTATCATTAATACATGTTTTCCTTTGTGGGAGGCAGGGAGGTTCTATGCATGTATAGAAGTATATACCATAATAAATTGTGCTTGTAGATTTTTGCAAAGTAAATTAATACTAATTTAATGTAAATTTTTTATGTACCTACAAAAGTTAAAAAACTAAGCATTTATTACAAAATATTTTCAATATTCATATCTAGGTTAGTTGATGTGTTGAGTTAGTATGATTATTTAGTTTGATGATGAAAATCAGGTTACTGTTAATGATATTAATTAAAAAATTATGAAATTTTAATTTTTAATATTACAATCAGTTGGAAAATTAGGTTTGAAAAGTTTGAACATCAAAATAAAGTTTTCACTTCTGTCGGCAGTCCTCATGATTGCCTCTATTTTATTTTCCGACACAATTATCTAACTTCTACCTTTCTCTATGAATATTGAAAAAAAATGTATCTCGCACAATTAATTTTGATATATTGTGAATCTAAAATTTTTGTTTTATACTCTTTTAATAGTGTCATAACCTGTTTTAGAAATCAGATGGAATAATTTTCTTGGAAAGCTTCAATTGATACCTGGTCCCTTTGAGGAAGATTCTACATTAAATCAGATTCCTATTCGAATAAACATTTTCAGAAATCTTACGTAAATGCCCCAATGCACCTGTTTTGTACAATGTCCAAGTGGACCATAAAAGTCCTACAGTTTTGCCTTCCGCGTCTTCCGTTACGGGTGAAGTATCTAATTACAAGATTCCTATCGGTTTTACTCACCGAAATGTCCACCAAATATCATAGGACATGACGGTCATCCAACAGAAGCTTGCCAGGAAAAAGAAGTACACTGTGGTCGCTGAAAAAAAAATTATTATTATTTATAATGAATAGAATTTTCGACGCAACCTCTCTCTTCTGATCACGTCCAATATTAGAAAACATGCGTCCATATTTTTGATTTAATAATACTGATAGTGAATTAAACAAGTACGTAAGATCTGAACTTTCCGATCTTATCCATTTATTATTATGAAAAATATGGGGCAATATTTTCAATAATCGTACATAGATCTATTTCTTTAGTGTTTCGACGCAAACGAGTGTATTTTTAAATATACTTTGAAATTCTACATGAAGTTAATTAATTATCATCGTTGAGTCATTTAATTTATTAAATTGACAAAAAATTCAATCGGTCTGATTGTAGCTTTCATACAAAATCAATTGTATTGAAACAGAAAAGTGAGTTTATCGCTTCCTTATCCTCCGGTAATGCGTCGAAGACGCCGTCTGTATTGTGCTGCGTGTTTCGTTGTAAGGAAAATAAAATGCTTACTCAATCCGATGCAGGTATCCGCTTCGTGTTCAAAAATTTGAACGATAGCAAGGAACACGAAGGCCAACATTAAACTGAAGACATAAGCCATGAGTATCATGCCGCCCAAGTTCCTCAAGCCAGGGAGCAGCATGTATACTATTAATACCAGTAATAGGAAGAAGGCGGAGACCAACAGAGCTGTAAAAATGTTTAACTATACAGTAATCGTTACAACCATAACTGTTTCACTTCTGATCTCCGGTCTCTTTCCACATAGACGTGTGAAATCACGATGGACAGGACGTCTTTGTTATTAGGAAGTTTTTAAAGATCTTCGTCAATGTTTGGCCGTGGCGAGTTACGTAGGAGTTCCACGCACTAAACGCAACGGCAGCCATTCGTGGCATACTGAAAGGCATGGCACACTTTCCATATTTAATGCACGTCGGACTTTTGCGAGCGGTCATTTAAATATCTGAATTACGAGAAAAGCTTATCTACAGTAGAAACTGCACACCTTTCCCGCAAGTCAGTTATTAGTGATAGCTTAATTATATTCAATACTTAGTTTTATAAAATACGAAGCTAATGAAATATAAAAATATTTTAAAGGCACGGACTTTGGCTCTATCCAGCTTTGAGTCCTAACCTATATTCCGTGCTAGTTTTGCGACCTGCTGAATAACGGACGCGACCGTCATCTAACTTAATCCTGTCGGTACTTCGAATTCAATGTGAACCTGTTTCCCTAATAATGTTGGAGAGCCATTTAACAAAATATTATACCACTTCCTTCGTGGTCGGTTCGATGTGATACCGCTGGTATCATAAGTATCCGGTCGTCGGTGGTCACTGATCTTGTGGACTGTGAACACTTACATACGTGTAGATCTTGTGCTTGTCTATTGGCTCAACATAAAAATTCAAGACGTGTCCTACCTGCTGATAAAAACGAACTTGTTGGTTTTGGTTGTTCGCCGACATCAGCACAATAAAATGAAGGTTTTTCAGCAACTTCAAATTCAGTAGAGTTTTCTTGCTGCAGTAATTCGTAGTCGACACAGTAAAAGCTATTGTTCATCGGTATCCATCTTTTGTAAGTGTTAGGATTTTCAATATAGAGTATCCCATTCTGAAACAAATGAATAATAAAACGTGTCATGCCGAATTTTTATAATATACCTAAATGTTTAGGTTAATAAGATTATACGAGCGACCCGCTTAGTTTTACTTCAGGTATAAGAACCTATGCGGTATCAGAATTAAGTTAATTTTTTTAAAGCAAAGGCTAATTTGTACTTATTTAGTTTAACCTACAGCAGTGGTTCCTAACTTTTGCAATATTGTTACTAATATGATCTATTAAGGAAACCAATTTTACCCCCCTGGTGTGTCATTTTATTTAATCTTTAAAATAATTATTTAATCTTAACATATATTAACTGGATCAAAATCAGACTTGCATAAATGATGGAATTTAACCCACACACACATCCCCTATTTCCGTTCCTGGGTATAACATTTCTTAAACTCCTTTCTGAGTCAATGACTACGTTATAAATTGCAAAAATTTGAACTTGAAGCCTAAGCTGTTTCGACTCGAAACGCGAATAAAGAGTTTAAATATTACTCTATAACTAATACTTTTATGCCTACTTGATTCATTTCATTTTGGCGGTGACTGCATTGTTTCGTAAAGAGGGCCGCGGACATTTACTGGAGCAAAGAAAGGGAGAGAAAAAAGGAAAATAATGAAACAAACTATCGAATAGTTCTAGAGTAATGATGAAATGCTTTAGCTAACTTTTATATTGAAAACATTAGATGGGATGGGATGGTTTCCATGAGCGTAAATTTATGTTTATACTTTATACCTACTAATATAACGTAACGCTGGTGACTGTTGTTATCATGGCTAATAATAAAATTGTAATGGCGTCGATACGGAAGGTGCATGGAATATTTTTTGGAAATTTTAATGTACTTACATTTTTATTCGATATAAAGGCCTAAACATATTTTTTTAGATTGTTGTCAGTAGGTGTGGCTGCCTGACCACGTATCATACTAAAAAAACTGAACAGAGCTTGATGATACTTGACAGTCTAATAGGTAAACATAATATTTATTACTTTCTATCCCGAGAATCATAGATATTCCTGCGGGATAGGATATGTTAATTAATATGGATACGCTCTATTAAGACAATTTACAGCTCAGTAAATTAAATTGTGACCGCTGGCAGTTACGTATATAAACTTGGTTTATATTAATAGCCGACAAACGAGCGGTCTAGCCACCTGAATGGTAAGTGGTCACCGTCGCCCATGGACATCAGCAAGTTCAAAGGTGTGGTTGGCCACAAATTGAGACGAAGGTAAGAAAGAAAGTACTTGCTCTCAAGCTTCCAGTTGGATCAAGACGAGTAGTTAGGCGACTGATTCAAGCAGAAGGATGGTAGCTGACTAGGCAGGCTTCACGAAAAGATAATAATATCAGTAATAATATTAATAACTTAATAATATTGATAATAATCCTTACGCGAAGCCCTTTTTTTCGAGGGGGATACCTTCAAAAGGTGTCAATACCGGTGACCTTCCTCGATGCTATGTAGAGGACTCTGGGATCTTCATAGGAACGCAACCGGAGTCCTCTGAGCGCGGTACCCCTGTCGGGCTCTACCCGGGAGACACAACATGTCCCGTCCCACACCATCCAATCTTATCGACGGTACGCGGCCACACATACCGTCGTCCTCCTAGTGGTCGCTAGCTGGATATTTCGAGCATCCACTCTTACCGCCCGCATCCCTGGAAGTCCCTTTTTCGCCTCTTACGAAAGGCAGGAGATACCGTAGCTCGTATTCTGGTACTGAGCTACAGGGACTTACGCGAAGCCATACCACCAAACACTCTGGCTTCTGTCGCCTTTTACGGCACCCTGTTCAGCCAGCGTGGGATTGGACGAATAAGTAGTCAGCTGCCAGTCTAGTACTTTTAATGATATATTTCAATCAACTTTACATTTGGAACCTTTTGCAAAATTGACACGAAGTTACCTTAGATAAAGTTTTATATTAATTGCAATTCCTGCGTATTTATTAATCCATCGTTGACATTTGATTTGATATTAATCAGAGGTTATTAACATTTTTAACATTTTCCCTGTATATTGTGTTTGCTGAGAATTTTTGCATATATATAGCATTTAGCTTTTATGTCATTGACGCCATTGGAGTGGCGTTAATTGAGTGAGGTTTACGTTCAGCAATGAACTTCTAAATGTTGGAATGTATTTTAAAAGCATATATGTACCCAATCGTAGTTTCATAAAAATAGCGCTTACCTCCGGGTACGAATTGAATTCATATATTTTGTACATTACATGTCATATTTTCAGTTTTCATAAGGGGTTTATACCTTTCTAGTATATAGAAAAGGAGGAGTTTCATAAAAGCATGTGCGTGTTGCAAAAAATTGACAAGATTAATTTAGGGTAAATGGCCCCAGGCCCGTTGACCCTTTTACTAGTTTTTTTAGGAATTTATTACGTCATATGGTTTATGGTTTCGTATGAATACAATTTTCTAATGAAGAAATCGAGAAGTACGCTTAACAACTTCGAACTCTTCTGTGGATTTTCCAAAAAAATATTTTAAATCATTGTATATATTATAATATTATAAATTATAAGCACAAAAAGGGATGATCGTTGGTTGCCAAGTGATGATTTTTTGTATAAAAGTTCAGATTACATATTTAACATGCGGCAATTGATGTTTCTGTATATATAGATAGGTATAAGTAGATTCTTCTCATATTATTTTTATAGCTTATTCTACGCAAACCATTATCCTTCTCTTATTTATGAATAGCAGTTCAATAGAGAGTTTAACCACGAGACACTTAGACATACAAGTTATTCAAACTAAGGAATGGTACAGTAATTTTGTATTGTGTAAAGAATCAGCTTTGACTCATTTGAACCATTCGCTATATATTTTGTACCTACGTATTTCAGTTTAACCGCTGTTTTCTGCGCAATGTGTCTTGTGTTAAAAGGTAATTGTACCTATCGAATGACTTAAATGTATTTATTCTTTAAATTTGTTGTTGTGAAGAATTAATTGTAAATGATTGTAATATATTGCCAGTAGCTCATCAACCACTATAGTATAAACTTGAATTTATGTATTTTAATGTGTTTCTGTGAGGCATGACTGAAGACTGTCCATAATTAATAGGCGTCCATAACTTTTAAATAAACACTGGCGTAGATAGTTTTTTAATCGAACTTGTAAGCTCTTATGAATTTAATGAATTATATTTCTCATTACTTTGCTGTACTATTCGCTTACATTACAATAAAAATTATTCAAATTTATTTGTATTCCAAAAGTGACGAGTCCTGGTACTATTACCGCGGTACCTACGTCCTTCATGTTTATTTAAAGGAGAACACATAATTGATTATACATCGAGTGGCTCTGCTAATCTGAGTTCACGTTACTTCACAACAATTACAGGAAAATTATGTTGTTTCAATTCGTTTGTGGGATTTTGTTGACAACTTTAGTAACGTTTACATGTCTTATAGTAACAGTTAAGTGGACCATACACACAACAAATAAATGTATCGTTAAGAAGGTACAGCAAATCAAGCGATGGTCTTTTAACAGTTGTGACCATGTAAATTTGAAATTGTAACAAAATTCCCGGATCAACTTCGCTTTAGATGTTAAGAGAAGTATTATTATTTAATACTTGTAACCCGTCCACGCTACGCCTTACGTTTAGAAATAGCACCGGTGATGTTTTAGGAATCATATTATCTGCAGACAGGTGATCAATCCCTCGGAATGGAATATATTTTTAATGCCATCATATTATGATCCCTAATGTGCTACTAAAATATCAACTGTCATCAAAATCTGTTCAGTGGTTGAGAGGTGACATGTGGTCAGATACACGGGTAGAAATTCAGCATTTTATATGTCGATATAATCTATAAAAGAGGAATGCAGGGAACCTATTACTTGATAAATATTATAATCTCCTCTCCCCCGTCATCTATGTTCAAATTACTGAACTTAAAAGAAAACAGAATATAGGCCCTGAAACATTTTATTTAGAATAATATTATATTATAGGCCTATGCTCAGCAGTGGGCGTTGTCCGGCTGAGATGATGATATTTTAATATTATAAAAACTATTAACAATCAAACTTATCTTAGTTATTGTTACAAAATGTAGATTATTCTACAAATCAATAATACGATATAAATATGTAGTGTTAGTCTGTCCGTAAGTGCCATTGTTTTGCCGAATATCATTATAAATATTCCTTTTATGACTCACTGACATCAATTTAACCATTTTGAAACTGTCTGTCCATCTGTTTTTATGTCTCGTTATAACAACGGCTTGACCGATCATAATGAAAATAGGTATGTATTAAGAACACATAATTGCGCAGATGTTAGGCTATATACAATTTCAATAAGCCCAAATGTCTAATGAAAGCAAAAATATAAAAGTTTTACTTTAAAATGAACACACATAATAAAAAGATGGATATATTTAAATATACGTATTGAAAACTTACCTCACTTAAAAATATCTGTGAATACTGCTCATAATTATAATAGAAATTCTGAAAATCTTCTTCGCTGGGTCTCTTGTCCAGTACCACACGAAAGATATCGGAAAAAGGTTTCAATATGGGTTTATTATGAATATTCTTATCGTAAACCTTAATCTTCGAAAATGACATCTCGCCCGTGTTAAATTTTTTACAATTATTGTTTAAAATAGCTTCGTTTTCGGCACAGCATTTTGCTATTTCAAGTTTAGAATATTCGTTATCGCACACGACGTAGTAAATACTTAAAAATAGGAATACTACGGTGCGTAACATAATTGTCGTGTATTTTGTATAACACTTTTAGAAATACTACAGCTTTTAATTAATTATTGTATCACTCAGTGTAAACACTAGGTCCGCCCGCGACTTCGCCCGCAACAAATATTTTCAGCCAGAGCTCAACAGAATAATTCAAAATATATTGCTGTTTTTTGTATTCTATCAACATTATTGTTTAACTCTATAGCAATTACAAAAAATATTAAACCCACGTAAGAACTATAATATTACTTGAAGTTTTATTATTATTAGTATAGTATTAGGGCCGTATTGGGGCGCCCTAGAATACTCCCCCGAAACCCATGCTGGCAGAACAGCGTCTCGTAAGAGGCGACAGAAGCCGGCCTGCTTGGTGGTAGGGCTTCGCGTAAGGACTATATTATCAGTATTATTATTAAGTCATTTATATTATTACTACTATTATTATCTTTCCGTGAAGTATTACCGATATCTTTAGGTGAAGTCTGCCTGGCTAGCTACCACCCTCTTCGGCTTAAGTTAGCCGCCAAATGACTCATCGTGTTCCGGCTGGGGGCTCGAGAGCACTGGGTCTAGAAAGTTTTGACTTTTTACTTACCTTCTTCTCATTTTCTGGTCGACACCGCATCGGTGATACCTTTGGTGTTGGCTCGTCTGCTCGTTCGTCGGCTATTAACATACAAACAAAAAAGTAGGTTAATGCTAGTAATGGTCATATTAAAGCATTTCTAGATTGGTTCTAGAGTTCAATAGGTCCAGAATCGATAAGATGTTCATGTTAAAAACTTATTCTACATATTGTTGCAACTAGGGATTCGGCTTTGAACAAATTATTCGTTGAACTCTCGAGACAAATAGTTTTATAACTCGCAAAAATAGAACAATTGATGTATTTTTCTTTTCTTCTTTGTTCTTTTTTACTTCCTTTATATTATATAATTACAATTAATATAAATATGTATATATATTTATATCTTGCTAATTGTCGTATATAACAATTTTTTTTCTCCCATTAAACATTAAAATTGTTTAATAATATTCAATTAGTGAATTAATATTTGAATTAAAAAAAAACTATTAACCTCAAGTGTCATCCACTACAGTTAAAAAAAATGTATTTGAACCTGAGTGATTGGATAAAAAGTATTTTATTGACGGTTAAAAAATTGGGCAACATATATAACTATATATAAAGCGTTTGTAACCTAATAGTCGGCATTTAATAAATATATAAAGGAGCTACAGGCTGCAAGGCCTACAGTAGAGCTCACGATATTGTTTATTGGTTGTGGGCGCGGAGCATAATCATACTTATTTCTTCAGCAATAATTAACACAATATTATTTGTGAAAACTTTACAACTTTCGAACTAAGTTAGTGAATTTTGAATTATCTTAGATTATATTTTTAGGGGTATGTGCGGAATTCCAGCACGCATTTTCCGTCCGAGAAACCGACGATCACACCATTAGGCTACCACTGCTTACCTACTCCATAGTTTAGGCGTAATAATTCTCACTTAGTCCATAGTTTAGGCGTAATAACTAGTATCTTAATTTTTTTATAAAACGTGTAGCTACAGACAGACAGTTAAGTTTTATTCATTGGTTTCCTCGTAGATGATAATGACTAATACGTAAACAGGAATGTTGCTAACTAAAAATAATATTATAAATTGGAAATGGTGGGTTTGTCATTGTTAGGAAGTTAACTTGTTATAGTAAGTATTAATGTTCATTGTTAAATTTAGTTCTTTAGTTGTTAATATTTAAGAAAGACAGAAATGCCGTTATTCGAGATAAAGTCACAGCACTCATGACAAAAACAATATAATAATTACGTACTATTAAAAAATGAAAACAGAAAACAACATTACATATTTAAAACTAAAACTAAAGAACAAAAATGTACGTGTACTACTGCATGTGCCTTGATACGGTCCGGAGTCAAAGATACTCATGGCCTATCATTAGATTCTATTATTTGTTTCTGAATATTTACAGACATGGCTCAAAGTAGGTACAGTACGGAATATTGTGACTACTTTAGTATGTCTTGATTCTTATTGTACAACAACACACGTGCCCGATGACATTTTCCATCGGAAACATATTCCGAACCATTCAATTTGTCCGTGAAATTTGTCCAAATATTTAACCGTTTTCAGATAAGGAGGAAGTTCTATGTTCGTGTATATGTATGTACATAACTCCGTTGCTTATGAACCGATTTTGATGATTTTTTTATGTATATTGAAAATGGCTGGGCGTTAGTCCCTTATAAATATAAAGAGAAAGTAAGGATGCGTTCAGGAGATAAAAGAGGTACTTCTGAATGGTAGTGACTAATTGAGCCCTGGTAAAGATATATATTGTTCGTAACATTTATATTACTTTTTTAACTGATTGCAAAAAGTAAAGAGGTTCATGTACATGTATTTATGTCACTCATTCAGGTGGTGAAAGTTGTAAATATAATAACATTGAGATTTATAACATTTACATAATATATGATCGTAGACATTGTACAACTTAACTGTAAGGTATGCATGATTTTACATTAGTTACAGAATTAACACATTTCGACGTAATTATACGAATTATGGTCACGGTCAGACTTAAGAGCTGAAAATAAATAACAGTAAGCCAACAACAAAGCTTTGTGTACAACGAGCTTTCAACGACTATATTACGTTAGCATGAAACTACTGCACTAATTACAAAACTAGCTGATGCTGAGGTGAACTTTGCTCAGTCATTATATGTAGGAGCAGTAAACTTAAGATCTTTCTTCTATTTTATATTTCGCAGTTTATTTCCTATTGCTAAGGATAAAAGGTAAATTTATTGTTTGGTACTTAATAAATTTAGCACGGCCCATTACAGTTTGATTATTAGTACGAGAACATAAAAGTAATATGCGCATAAAATCATTCAATAGTAGGTAATATACTTTCGTTAATTTATTCGGGCCATATCTGCCAAACTTAGACTTCAGGAATAGGAGTGCCACAGGCAATGAAATAATTGTTTAAATTTAATTAAGTTGATTGTGCGTAATGGTTATTCTACAGGGGATAATAAAACGACTCAGTTTAGAAATTGTGTTACGGTACCGGGTTATTTTACAGTTTTAATTAATTGAATTTGAAGATATATGTGGTAAGTCTTCGCGTAAGGGTTATATTATCAGTATTATTATTAAGTCATTAATATTACTACCGGTATTGTTATCTTTCCCTGAAGCCTGCCTGGCTAACTACCACCCTCCTGCTTGAGTCAGCCGCCAAACGACTCGTCGTGTTCCGGCTAGAGGCTTGAGAGCCAGTACTTTCTTTCTAACCTTCTTCTTATTTCCTGGCTGACAACACATCAGTGATACCTTTGGTCTTGCCAAATCAAAGCTGTAAAGGGGGGCTCTTTATAGCTTTGATTTGGCAGAAGCACTTGCAAACGAAGCAGAGCCTGGCTTTGCAAGCGATCCTGGGAGCGAGACTCTACGTCAGAAACGATGTGGTAGCGTACAATATCAATATGTAGTCTGTCGCGGAACATTTGGTGCGTTTGGCGTAGGTGATCTTTGACTGCAACATTAATGGGTGACAAGAATCAGTGAAAGGGATCGCGCCCTAACACGCTCGGCCACTTGAAGACTATCCACTTTCACGGCAGTCGTAAGAGACTGGCGTGTTTCCCGGCTATCTGGGAATGACTGGCTGCGACCTAAGCAAGTTTTACGGAAAAGATCCCCCTGCTACACAGTGCCCCGTCCTCTCCATCGTTGTTCTCGCGAAGACTGTTCTCTCCTTGAGAACTTCAGACCCCCCAATAAAAGCAGGGAGAGAGCGGTGGCGCTAGCGTAGTAAGACTTGTTGTAGATTTGGCACTTTTTTTTAACAATAGACCGAAGAAATGACAATTCTTATTGCCAGAATATATAATAGCAGCATTCCAGTAGGTTGTTGAAACAACCGTCTGGGGCGGGCTGCAAAAATTGCTTCAAAAATTGGTTTAGACTCTTTAGATGTTGGTGATAAAATCTTACATTATAAATTGAATCATAGAATTTATTTTTTAATTATGTTAAACATTGGTATATGGTTTTCTAAATCTTCTCGTTTTTAAATAATTAATAATTTTAAAGCAAATCTGTAAACTGATCTCTTAACTGATCGGCCGAGTTAACACGCGGTCGGTAGTTTGATAGGTGCCTGCTACTGGTAACATTTTTGAGCGCTTCCATGCTTCAGAAGGTATGTTAAGCTACCGGAACTGCATGTTATCGTCAGGTAGCAGTTGTTAAGCCATCTCGGAGACCTTTCATTCATACAAGAACTTCCAACGCTTGTGATGACTGGTAATGCTTCTGTTCGCACTTAATGTAACGTGGAGTACTCTAGACTACTTCAAAAACATGAGAGACCCTTGCCCTGCAGTGGATTCTAATGGGTTGTAGGCAAGTAATACATATGAAAAAAACGTTCTTGTTTTTTAGCCCTCTTAAGCAGATATTAGATCACTGACTTTCGGGAACTTTAGTCTTAATTATAAAGAGTCAGGATACATTAAAGACAAGGCTTAAGTACCTTTTGTTTTTTGAACTAGTTAAGCAGGTACTATTTCATTGCACTGTGGTCTTTGCTTATATTTATACAGTTCGCGAACTGAAGCCGAGTAGAGTTGCTTGTCTATTACCTAAATCTAATTTATACTAATAATAAAATTCTAACTGATCGCTTTCTGTACATGAACGATATATGAGAAAAACATTATTACAGGCCTTTATTAACGTAAAAGAACCCAAAACAATAGTTGTTAGAATTTTTGTCTGTTTGTGCGTTTGATCCCGCTAATCTCAGAAACGGCTTAACCGATTTCATTCTGATTTCACTAATGTATTGCAGTAAGCGTCACTTAATATAAAAAGTTTATTTCATTGCAATCCATCCGTAAATAAAAAAAATTATAAATTAATTTAAAATAGCGTGGCGTAGTTTTCCTGAGTAGAGAAGCGAGGGAAGTTTGCTAGTACTAAATATGTATATTCGTAAATTTATTGCGGAGTGTGTTTCTGGGAATCCACATCGCCAAAATGTAACAGCAATTATAGGTTGAGATCTCTCACTAACGATCGTGATGAATGCCACGGTCAGTAGTGAGATGTGCTGCAAGGCCGCGGTGTCCTCCTGCGAAAAAGTAAGCTGGCTGAAGGAGGGCGTATAGCGATACCACGCAGCTATTACCGCTGCTGACTAACTGCACATACGTCGACAGGGTGGTAGGAGAAGGCGCTGTGCGCAGTTCTTTCTCCCAGAGTATATACTTGTTTACAGAGACTGAAGCCATTATTTGGCTTATTATCGGACTACCACGGCAGTATGCTAAAGGGATCCTGAGGCGGCCCTCTAAGATGAAGTCGGAATGTTGGTTTCTGGTGAGCATTAAGTCGAGTCCCACATACCTGTCCACCTGAGCGGGATGCGTAAATGCATTTAGGTACCAGTGGAAAAAATAAATAAAGGGTGATATGGACAAAAACCTGAAACCCTTCTTTAGAAATTCACTACGTCGATTCCATGGAAGGAATAGAAAAAAATATAAATTTATGGCATTGTGGGTCACAACATTTACAAATAACCCCCCCCACACACACACATACACACAAATATATGAACTCTATCTCTCTCTTACACACACTATGTATTTTATGGTAGAAATCTTAGTTTTTTCTGGGTTTACAAAAAATTTAAGATTTCTATGGAAAATACCATGTATGTATGTAATCGATATCAATTATGAATCCATGGAATCTTCTAAAGTTGTAATTCCCCCACATCACTGAAAAAAGTTGCAGCCCACTTCCACTCTGGATATTCTTAAATATTATCAATAAAATACAAAAACAAAATAAATCCCATAACATTTTATTTGAAAGATTTAATAAATGCAAATCATTAAAATTATTTACAGCTATATAAACATTTGTGCACACATTAGCGATTGCACTTAACATTGTTTTTTTGGTTTTGAAATATTAAAACAGCCGTACATTTTAACTGCAGCAGGTAATTCAACCCAATGTCATAAATCATTCACGGCAAGACTGCCGATCCGATGATCCATGCCGGTCGAAATGTCGGTAAATAACTCAAAAATCGTATGTACCCGTTGAAAGTAATACAATGTCCCGGAAATCGATGCAAGTTTAAAATCATATAAAAAGCATGGCAATTCTAGAATTTCACTGATTAAATTGGTATTTCCGCGATAAAATCAAAACAAATCAAATGGACCATAACAATTGGCCGAGTCAGAATCACAGTACAAATACATACATAAATACTTTTTATTGTACGGCAAAAAATAAATCCAGTATTAGTTTAGTAAAAGGCGGATCTGTCGCTGTCAGGGTTGCATGACGGTATACTAATCACATATAATTATTATACCTTCATACAAATATATACTACATACAAACGTCATGTTTAATCTGTGAGAATCAAAATGTAAGACAAAAGATATAAAATAAAATAGACGTTTTAACGTTCGTCTGCGCTGAACCACAGGAAGTAACCATGTATGAGTCGATATGAATCACTTACGAGTAGTTCTTTACCTGGGCATTACTGCTGCACAGAGCGCTGCGTCACACATTGCTCAGTCATGTACTAGCTACTTAAAAACATTAAACAAAGTATATTAACCGCATATACCATACACTAAGACATAATTAATATCCAAAAATACATTTTAAACATTTCAATTATAATAATTGAAAAGCCTTTGAAGTGTGTGCTGATTTCTGAAACGAGATCCTTTCTAGCAACATTACGTAAGAGGGTTTTGAACCAACGATAAGTGAGAGGTGCAATGTCAGTTATTGCGATTATTAACATTCATGACCAATACCAAACACGATTATACATTTAAAACAAAGTATCAAAACTATTACCATTATAACATCGGTTTACATTTTTACTATTACTAAATGTTAAAAATTTGTAAACGACCCAAATTTTTGTTTGCATTTTTAATCATTATCAAGAAACAGTAGTATAAATTCATTCTTAAAACTGGCTTTAACAAATTAATTATAAACTAACTGAGGTAAATCAAGCTATATACATTTATTGCTTTCCAAAAATTTGACATTTGGTGATAATCGCTTATCTGATAAAAGCCGAAAAACCCAGTTTAAGACAGATTTTTCAAAGGTAGCTCATTATTTAACAAATCGGCTTATACCTACTAGTGACTCGCCGCAACAAAGTTCAGGTCAAACAATTAATTATTATACAGACACACAATATGTAGCCTACATATGTTCAGTCGGAATAACGTATCTTTGAAATGGCATAATAATTTGCCAAACGGGCCGTGGTTTCGGTAATTACCCTCCACATACACAAACTCACAAAATTCGCACCCTATCTAAAGAGAGATAATATTATAAATAATATCGACTTGTGATATCACATCTCATTCATGAGTATTCTTAATATAGAAAAGAAATATAGGATTGAAGCTCAAGTTATCGGTAACAACGAAGGTAACAACGAAGGTATTATCTAACAATTGGAAATTTAAACACATCTAATAGTCAATATTTTTTCTGCGTTTAGTATGTAAGCAATATAATTCGTTTGAAATGTCGTTATGTCTTAATAATAACAAATGTATAAAATAAATGTGCATTTAAGACATGCTATCAGGGCTACAGATACTTACACTGTAATACTTAGGGTATGTAACATATATGAAGTACGCACATTAAATGATATATTTTCCTATATTCTGTAATTAAACTCTTAATCTAGAATCATAAATTATTTCATAGTTTGTATAATCACTATAGAGACATGAATTTCATAAAAATAACGTCTTAAATTTTAAATAACTCCGCCGTAATCCATTAAAACAATTATATTTACTACAACAATATTACTTACGTCATAAGAAAATACATAAACAATAATTGATATTTCATAAGTAACTAAACGTAACAACAATGTATTAATGAAATGCCTGTACAGATCGCAATAGTTGTATGAACGAATATCTTTAAAATAACAATGTCAATGTATCGACATTGAGATCGAAATGGCGTTTCGTGCGGATTATTAACAAATGTAATATATAAATTTTTAATTATAATCTTGTATCATCGCGGACTCTATACATTGTATACATTTTAATTTTATTGGATCTTCACGATTTATTTTATCTTATAAACGGATATTTCGATTCAATTATACGGGTCATGGTCGCGGTGGGACTATAAATCCTTTTGAATTCTATTTATGATAAATTTCAAACAAACTACTCGATTCTTGTGGCAAATGTGATTGAATGTAAATTGTAATATTTTAAAATAATTAAAAAATATTTTTTCATCAAATATAGAATTAACGTATAACACATTTAATTTTATGAAATAAATAAAGAAATTAAATGAAATTGAAAAGCAAACCAAAGAAATCCTTTCGAATGCCGTAGTTGTATCGACATATAAATAATAATAAAAATCTACACTTCAGTGATTTGCCGTTTGCTTCATAAATATTTTATATCGACATCAACATTTTACTAAAGGACTAGGCATGCACAGTGTTTTCTGTGCCACAACTTTGGTAGATACTACATTTAGTAAAATTATTAACTGAATTTATTCGCCTAAGTAGAAATTGTTTCTGTCGTGAAAACGCTAGATATTATGAAAAAGCGTCTGCAGTTAGTAAGTGCAATAAATGGTCCAACACGACTAATTTAAAAAGTGATGGTATCTTCCAAAATATTGTCTCTTGGGTGAACTTCAAATCGACAAGATTATATATAACTACATATATTCATTGAGTGCAACTGCTACTAAACGCCGTTTCGTCTCTCGTCGTGGTCGTTCGGGAAAACGAAGTGAGACTCTGGGATCCCGGGTAGCGTCTCGCCTGCTTGTACCTGTATAATACACTTGTATTAGTTTTAGTATTACTTTGTTCATAGTGATGATAATTTATGTACAGATTCACCGAGTACCGTCGTCAAAAAAAAAAATAAAAACGCAAAACAGCGTTTTTATTAGAATGGTAAGCAAAACAATTGAAGGAGATTAAAAAAAGAGAATAATCGTTAGTCAGGTAGGTCAATGGCATCCAAGAGTTCGATGGATTAAAAAATAAATCAGTTAATTAGAATTAGAATGAGACCAAAGAAGAAGAACATTAAAGAATATTACTTTTGTATTCCCAAAAACACCAAAATATTAAAAAGGAAAATCTCTAACACATAACCATATAAAATTTGACTAAGTAAGGTATCTACTTGTCGCAATTATAGTTATCGGTGCAATATTTCTCTCAATATTAAAAGGATTTCATATGTGTTCTTTAAAATACAATAAGTCAGCAAATTTGTACTCCTACATGAAGTGTTCAAAACTATGTAACTAAAATAAAAAAAAAAAACTACATTTTAGGCGGTGGACAGTGAAAAATCTTTATTTGTATTTATTATTATATATAATAATATCTCTGAATAAGGTCAAGAAACTTTAAATGATGTATATTTTTATATTATGTGCGTAGTAATAAACAAATTTAGTAATTTTGTTTGTTTTTGCACTTCGTTTTTGTTGAGGTTCTATCATTATTTGGCGATTTTTTTTTTGCGACTAGTGGTAGCGCTGTGGAGAATTAGAATTGTTGGGAAAAGAATACAAGAAAATATTAAATTGTAGCAGAATCCAGTAAGAGAGATGTGAGAATGAATCTTACGAAAAATCCAGTGATATTAGAATAGGTGCTAGGCTCGAATTTAAAGTTTATATCATCTATTGACATCTGATCAACTCTGAAAGCTTTTTTGTCTAAAATATTAAGATTTTGTTGTATTCTTTTCATTCAAGATGTTAATTTCATTTATTGCTAAAGTTAGTATGTTCGTATAAACGCATCTCATAGTTTTGTAAGGTTTTAAAAAATCCCATATATATTAATCCCTTCTGAACCACCAGCACAAACCAGAATTCTTGAAACCAATATTTCAGCTTCGTTAGTTTTTCAAATAAGAAACAATTAGATAGCCGTATCGTGCAGTTCATTTAAAATAATCCGTGCCCTAGTTTAAATCGATTCTATATACCTTCATCGTCTGCTTTCATTTGTTCTTCATTTCAAATATACCTTTTTCGTCCGCTTTCAATTCATCTTCATATAAAAATCCCTTTATCGGTTAACACTAGTGGAATCTTTGGTTGCTAACACGATATCTTTTTTAATTGCTGTTAAAATCTGATCCTTTCATTTCTGTACAACTATTTTCAGTAATTATAATGTTTCCATTTAACTATAGGTGTAAAATAAATACTTTTAAAATTTATAAGATTATGTCTTATTTTCGACCAATATTCAATTTTATTTTTAACTAATCTTTCTGTTTTGTTATTCTCTTTTTGTGATTTCAATTTAGACTAGAGGCAATTAATATTAGGACATGATTAAATTCTGATTTAATTTGCTATGTTGATATTTGGTCTTTTGCCGATATCCCAATCAGTTACAATATTTGATCTGATAGTCTCTTGACTCTCTCTATGTTTCAGTGAATTTATTTGAATTGTGCTTCTTGAATGTCCTCTTCGACACTGTTGATATTTTTCTTTGATCCTGAGTAAGAATGCAACGCGTTAAATTCTCGTCTCTTTTGTCTTATATTTAACGTTCAAAATATACCGTTTACTTTTAAGAAGACAACATAAGTTTACGTGGGATGCCGCATCGTGTTATAACATTCTAATTTACCGTTTACAACAGTAATTATTTCATCATCATTCTTCTGGGTACCTACTTTAATAATAAAACAAAATAAAATCACCAAAATAAGGATAATGAAATAATTTTAAAATTAATTAATAAAATTTATTAATTTCTTTCAACTTAAAACAATCTCGGATAAGGTAATATTTTTCAATTTCTGTGAGTTACTTCTAAGAAAAATAAGATAAAAAATGATCTATTGCCATTATTTACATTTTCTTGTGTGTTTTAAATCGGCATTAAGGTAACTATTTATAAGGTTTTATTAAAATTTATGTGATGTCATATGATAATACGTCGTAGGATAGCTAAAGTAAACCATTTGTCCACGTTTGTATTAATTTTTAGATTATGTGTTTCCATTTAATCAACTAATGATGTCCATTTGGGTTCTAGAACCCAAAAGGAGAACCCAGGGAGAGACGTCTGGACGTCTTTCCTTCCTCCAGTGAACCATATTATACCTTACGTTTAAAAGATCCGGAACGTTGTTTGATCCATCATTAAAACAGTTTTTGTTATTTGCGTATACCATAAAATCTAACTTATTCAAATATTTTTCAATACTCTATAAATTAGATAATACTTCAGTTCATGCTTATTTAAAAAATTATTTAATTACAAATGAACTAAAACGATGAGACAAAGTGTCTACAGTAAAGAAAACATTTGTCACACAATGTCAGGTTCTGTTGTGTATACAAAAACAAACATTAAATTGTAGATAATGTAAGCAGTACTAACCTCTCCTTAAGAAGGTTGAAGATCTGCCGTTTGCACACGAAGATGATGAAGATTACGAGGCCGATGAGAACATTGTAGACGTCAGTATAGATCCAGTTTTCGTTCGGGTACAGAGCGCTAATAACTTCCAGGATCCAACTGATGCCCATCAGTACAAAAAGCTTTATATAAAGTAATAGGCTGAAATTAAAGGAAAAAAAGACTCCGTTAACGGGCGCAAAGTTCAGAAATATTAAAACTGGTTTGTATTCAGTACAAATTATATATTTTAAAGTCACTCTTAGAGGAGTACACGCGTAACTATGACTCTGTGTTGTAAATATATATGTCCAATAATGCTTCCCATGTAACATATAAATATTTAAGACGAATAGACACAATATATACTTAAGCCTATAATTGACCCACAAACATTGATGTTAGACGAATACTTTAGATTTTATAAGATAAATTGTACGACTAGTCTTAGACTGTTATGTTACTAAATTATATTATTGTAAATAAAGAGTTTTTGTTGTTGTTGATAAACCTTTCAGAATGCGAATATCAGGCCATTTTTACTCGTTCTTGTGGAGATTTCGAGCGTACCCGGGTGAATATTTAATTTCGTGCATATTATGATGTTTTTGAAGAAAGATAAATAATGATACGTTATTATGTTCTTTATACGGTCTTTAAGAAGTGAATAATAATAGTAAAAGAAATCTCAGAAAGGGACAGCAATCAGACTTACGGTTATGGAATTACAGAGCTTTTTATTTTTTTACTAAACGGTAATGAGATTTATTACTTATGGGGATTAGATACAATTTATGGTAATGAGAAAAAGGTGAAAATGGGAATTAGAAATAAAATAGTGAATCTGTCGCCTCTTACGACACCTTCGTCTGCTAGCATGGAATTAGGGTCAATACTCTAATACCGATGGAAATTGTAATACTAAATAATAATATAAATAATTACCATTCATTTCTTCTAATTACCATTTGAGTAAAAGAGAATGGTAAATAATGGTAATTAGTAGATTGGTAATGAGATTTTCTAATATTTTTAATATATAACGGTATTACGTACGTATACAGACTTGTAAAAATTATAGATATAAAAAAGCACTGCACCGGATATATCCCATATTAATTATTGATAAAATATTGAACATACATACTTTATATAAAATGAATGGTTTGTAGAAATATTTTGAACAACGTTAGAATTTCATAGGATAATTTTAATTTCTGTAGCCATAAACTCTCTTTCAGGCGTGTGTTTGGCTCGGTGGCAAAGGGGTGACTGTCGCCGAATATATTATGTTAGGCACGATACACAGCTACGCGAAAATATTAAAATATCAGAGCGAAAGTATCGTTAGATGGAAATTATAGGGAACTGTAAGGACATTTTTCAAAGTGGTAAGATACCACTTTAGTATGTTCTTCTATTCATAAAAAATGTACTATGAATAGACTGCCTATTGTATTATATTAAAAAGTGATAAAACATCTGTTCTTCATGCACAGTTTCTAACAAGATGTAACAATAAAGTAAAATCTGGGAAATGGGACATTGCTGGTAATTAGAATTTTATTTTTTGTTTTAAAATTTAATGTTGTTTTAATTAAAAATTTCCTTTCTTAACGATTGCACCTAGTGAAGACTCAGGTAAACTATACGAAAATAATATTAGGTTTTAATTCTATCAATATTTTATATATTATTTATCGTCTGACGCGTAATATGCACGAAATGAAATATTCACCCACCCCACTACTGCGGGGTGGATTGGTGGAAGTTATTCTGTATGTGAAAGCTCGGGGCTCAAAAGCCTCCGATGTGGCTTAAAAACTGACATGTTACAACCGAGACTTACTACAACTTACCATACCCTTCGAAGTAGAGAAGCGCTTACGAAATTTTTGCTATTAATGATCACTTACTCAGGAATGTAATAGATATTTGTGAACCATTAGTCATAATAAGTACTAACGTTTGTTTGTTATTTTGTTGGTCGTGCCGAGTACTTTCCCTGGAACTGAGCACGGAGGTTTCCTTCCGTGTCATCGCGATCTTCACCGCAGTCAGGGTGAACAGCACCATGTTCGCCACGCAAAGAATTAAGATTGGGCCGTACAAATATAACAGCCTTGCATTACCTAGAAGAAGGCAATAGATTCGATTTATATTTTATTCGTTATGACAAATAGTCTCTAGTGCAACGTTGTGGTTATGACTTTAGGAATTCATGAGTCCATGCCATTTCTTCTACATAACTACATAAGAGGGCAATAGCTTCGATTCCACTGAAATCATTAAAATTTGTACCTACTGTATCTTTTAAGATATTTTTGCAAGCTGTTTGGGACTTTAATTTTAACAGACTGCTACTGACATCTATCACAAATCAAACTACAAATATTTTTACTTGTTTCAGTTCCAAAGTTAGAAGTGCCAGTTAAGGAGCGAGATTTTTTATGTGAATTGTCGACAAATCAAGCGTCATTTAATGGTTGCCATGCTCATTAGGGTATTGCCGTCGAATAACAATCGCAACTTTTTGTTTTAATTTTTTTTTTTAAAGACTTTCCAACCAAAGTAACTATTTAAACAATCTTGAGTTAAAAAAATCTAAATTCTAGTCGAATGTGAACACCAACGTATTACATTTTCCAATCTACCGCTTACATAGTGTTAAAATACACACCACTCATGAAGCATCCCTGTAACCCTATCATGGGTAGCCACGGATGCAGCGGCAGGTCGGAGTACTCCAGGCTGATCAGCAGGATGGTGAGGATCGATGGAATGCCAAAAGCGTATATTGCATAGGACCGTATCTGTGTCCAGACCAACAACTTCTGTGGTCGTATTTCTCGTTTTCCGCTGGAACATAAAAATGCAACCATTAGCTATGGTAGTGCGAGCATATTATGAGGTAGGATAAATTGCATTTCTCGTAAAATAGTATTGCGTATGGAAATACAAGGCTGGAGGCTACACGGGAAAAGGAAGGTAGAAGACAATACGTACAGATTGTGTGAGAGATAATATCGTTTAAAACGGACCATCTGACTATAACGACGTTTAATGACCGCTTGTTCTTTTGTAGGTTGTCTTAATTAATAATGTAAATTAATACCTTTTAAATTATAAAACCATTTTGTAACTTTCTCGAACACCACTTTTAGGAAGAAGGCCCACAAATGAAATTCTTTATTCTTAGGATGATGTAATCATTTTTCGAATAATTGGAAAAGAATAATATGGAGGATGGAAAATTTTACATTATGCTGCATCGACTTCCAATATTATTAAAAATAATAAAATAAGATAAAGATTAAGTGATAAGAGATGCGTCAAACATTTAAGGCCAAGTCCTTCGAGCGCTACACTAACGTTATCACTGCTTAATAATACAATTCCAATAATAACTAGCAGCGAGTCACGTCTTCGTTAACGTTCAATAATTAATAGGTTTATATACATGTCGGCAATGCCAGTAGTTTAAGCAGCATTATCGAACATAGCGATTATACGCCCACGCTATGTACAGTTTTAATTAATTGTTAACAAACACTGCACACCGGGCAAACGAGACCAGTAACAGTTCCCAGTGCGGAGGAACCGATTTCTTCGACCGCACAATGTAAACTGAGGCTCCATCCGGCGTCACTCCGTTAGCTAGGCTCTGTTGTAGTACGATGTAAGCCGAGTATCGACGTCATCGCGGCGGTGCTGCCATCACTCGGACATCGTGCCGGGTTTCGTTTCACGTTTATACTAATGACCATCTCCGACATACACAATTGTTCATCCTATTTCCATCCGAAATAATAGTCCTTTCGAATGGTAAATACGCGCCGTGGGTCTGGAGGTCACCTTTAGCATACACACAAACTCACTAAATCAGCTCTCTTTTATAATATTAGCACAGATACAATACTGACCTAAAAACGCGCCAAATATCATAGCACATTACGTTAAGCCAGAAGAATGCAGACAGCAATGAGAAGTAAATCACGAACGCTGAAATGAATAGAATTTTATTTTTAATATTAGTTGTGGGGTAGAAAATAACAATTAGAATTTTTGTATGACAGTATTATTTTCCTTTATATCAACCCCTTAAACAATAAAAGGCTTGAAGGTAGGTATTCCGAACTATTTATATTACGAAACATGGAAAGGAAAATATATGAATGTCACTAAAAAGTCAAAGATAGACATTTGCATCCGGTGTATTGTTAATTACCGTTAAGGATTCACTTAGAGCAAATTTTCAACCAGTTTGGGAGATTTGAAAATTATTTAACTCTGGATGGGAGAGAAGGATCTGATATTATAAACGTAATTCCCTTTTATATTTCTGTAAGACATAACAAACTTTAACAGCTTTGTAAGGTGATCGCTTACTACTTTGGTAGGGACTCCTGCCTCAAACCTATTAGATTAGTGTTACCAGCTTCACTAAGTATTTTGTCTACTTTGTACTATGACCTAGTTCTGGGATGACAAGGATCTTATATCTTAATAGAAAGATTTTCTTTGAAAAATCGGTTAAGATTCAGCAAAGAAATAACTGAATTCTAAAACTATGGTAATTATCATATTACATGAGTTATAAGTAAAATTTCAATGATGTAATAAGTTTCAGTAAAGATTTTCAGTTTATCTTTAGTAATGGTCTTTTGTTAAAGTTATTAGAGCTACAAGACAATAGATCATCTTCCTGCGAGTATATTAAACATTAACTCTATGATTAAGAAATATAGTCCAAAACATAAAAAAACTTTAATTGAGTTATAAATAACGATTCTTCGATCCCTCTTTAAAACATATACTGTGTGGTTATAGACGTGTTGTTTAGTAATATAACCAGGGTTGTCAACTCTAATTAATATTTTAAAAATATAACATATGTTTCTTATGTAACTAGTTGACAAACGAGCAGACGAGTTACCTCATCATGGTAAGTGGTCAGCGTCGACCATAAACTGAAGTAACAGATATTTTCTTTCAGTTTGTCCTCTGACCACCTTTGTTGAGAGAATTACAAGTAATATATAACGTATTTATACTGTGGAAAATCTAAACATCGACACAAGTAGCATTTATATAAAAAATCGAAAATTATTCTTTTGGCAATCCTGCTTTGGAATTACATTCACTTATAATTTTTCTAAATACGCAATTGAATATAAATGGGTTAATACTAAGACGACACGTGTTGGTAATTTCCTTTGGGTGTTATATTGCGCAAAATATATGTATCTAGCATCGTGGAAATACTTTGGAATATTAATACACTAAAAAATAACTATGTCAATATCCGACATACGAGCCGACAAGGTTGTTAATACGGAACAATAAAATATTTTTATTGATGTGAAAGTATACAGTAGAAGAGAATAGTATTCTTTTTTTACATAAAATTAGTTAATGCTTGTATCCCACCTAATGGTAAATGGTGATGAAGTCTCAGATGTTGAACACATAAACTTATAAATAGCCTATTCACTCTCCTCTTGAAGACTCCCACATCGTAAGTAGCCGGGAACACCGATGCGGGCAAGTTATTCCAGTCCTTAGTAGTGCGCATAATGAATGAAGACGCAAACTACGTTGTCCGTGCAGGCGGTACGTTCACTACGTAAGGGTGGATACCTTACGTACGTCGAGTGGTCCAATGGAAGAACGGCGATGGGGGAATTATTTCGAAGAATTCCTATGTACATTCTCCACAATGTACCCTATAGAAGACTGAGAGGCTGGCAACCTTGCGCCTGTGCTCAAGGCTTTGCAGATTGGTTTCAACCTGATCTGGTTCACCAATGAGCCTCTTTGCACGCCTCTTCATCGAGTCCAACGCAGATAGATTACATTTGGCAGCACCAGCCCTAATGTGACAACAGTACTCCACACGAGGTCGAACCTGAGCTTTATAAAGGGTTAAAAGCTGATTCGGTTTGAAGTACCGCCTCACCTTCGCAAGGACCCCCAGTTTCCTTGCAGCCGCTTTAGCCTTAGACTCCATGAACCGACCAAAGTTGAGGTTCGACGAAACTTTAACTCCCAACAATTGAATACGGTCAGTGCATTCCAAGGATATATTCTGAAAAGTAGGGGCCAAAGTGAACTGGCTCCTCTTGGCACTAAACAGATACCTCACCCTTCAAGTAAGTGGCATACACTAGAAGGTCTCCAGTCGAGCGGTATCGGCGAAATCCGTACTGTCGGTCGCTGAGGAGATCGTTTTGCTTTAGGTATGAGACACGAATTCAATATACGTTCCATAATCTTACAGAGTATAGAGGTAATTCTCTTTGTGTTAAATGCAATAACTCTCATTTTCTCAGTCGTACTGGTGCGTTATAACATAGTTGTGGTATCAAAAACAATGAAGACTTGTAACAAAATAAGAATGAAATAAAATAAGACTTTAATAAAAATAAAAAAATATCTGTCACATAAATTTTTTCCCCGGGAATCTATCACGAAACTTTTAGGCGTCAATGTGTCTGCGATGCTTTTGATATTATTGACATGCATTGGCGGCAGTGGCCACTAACCATCGGGTGGGTGGCCCATCTATTAATTATTCGGCAATTGAAATAAAAAAGGCTTAATTACAATTATATTGTTTCTTCGCTTCGTATGTCTCACATTAAGTATATTAGCTGAAGTTTTTTTTTAATGTAAATTAGTATGTTCATGAGAAAAAATACGCTTAACACTACGTATGCTAATTAACTTTGGCCACGTGGTTAATTGATAGGAGTTTCCGAATAAAAATGATGTCATCTGTTATTCCCCAAATCAAAAGAACAATTACGGCGTCGAAGTGATATTTAATTTTTAAAATTCGTTTAACTTTATATCTATCTATACTGTAATGAGATTGTGATGAGGTCAATATTAAATATTCATTTAATAAGAACTAGTTCTATTCCACTTAGATCTCAGTAAAATTTGTTATAATTGAGTTGATACGCCTATCAACACGCGATTATATTAATTGTCGCCACAATACATTTAATCGTGTGTCTATCTCTCTGTGTGTGAATGTCTGTTGTATGTAATTCGTTAGTTCATGTTAATTCCTTATACAGTGGCAAAGTAGTCTTATAGCAAAGAGGTCGTTAAGAGTGCATTATTTTCATTATCTTTTTTTGAATTGATTTTATTTAATTATTTATTCGTGTTACACGATTTTCCAAGTAGAATTAAATTAATTAAATTTCATAATTGTTATAACATTGACACAAAGACGATCGGACGACAACTACCTTTATTAAGTTAAATATACAATTATTAATATAAAACTACCCACAACACCTTCCCCTTAAATTAGTTGTAATAACAATTGTTTTTTGGCTTTATGCTTAATACATGTTTCAGTAATTACCTACACATATCTCCCCTTATATAGACATGAACAACAAAAGTATATAATAAGTAATAAATTTAAAAGAAATATTCCCTTATATAGAAATGAAAAACAAACTTGTGTAATAATAAACTTAAGAAAAATTCAACAAAGTCTTTGCCTGTTTGCGAGTGACAGGAGGCACATAGGAAGTATCGGGTGCACTTTCGCACTCCGCGGCCACAGCCAGTCTGCTTTCGTCACTGGGTTCAACTCCTCGTCATCGCAAACCGGCGAACACTCTTCGTTTTCCAACGACCATTTGTCATTAATAACCGTCTCAGGAATGCCATATCTAGCAAAATTTTCTTTCATTGCATCTATTACTGTACTCGATGTTATATTACTTAATAACTTAACTTCAACGAACCCTGAAAAGTAATCTACAATAATAAGATAATATTTTTTGCCATACTCAAATATATCTACACCGACTTTATTCCAAGGCAACATTGGAATGTCGACAGGTATCATAGGTTCCTTATGCGGTGCGTTCGAGCCCTCCTGACACACTTTACATCTCTTAACATATAATTCAATATCCCGAGTAATACCGGGCCAAAACAATACCTCTCGCGCTCGTCTCTTACATCGGTCTAATCCTTGATGACCATCGTGTATTATAGATAACATTTGATTTCTTAAGGAGGTAGGGATAAATATCAATTTATTTT
>PDGT01000074.1:792866-879528 GCA_003671415.1 Megathymus violae
TTAGCGCGACAAGACAAAGAGATAAAAATGCGTTAATAATAGCCTCTTATAATAGTCTTCCTCATATATCCTTCATGTACAGAAAGCGATCAGTTATAATTTTATTAGGTATATACAAAGATTATATAATCCTTGGTGAGTCACTTAACGACCATACAATTTATTAACTACAATATATTACAAATCTACACATTACTAGCGGACCGCCTCGAATAAGTGCGAGTTGAATTATCTTAAATTTATTCTTGCTAGGCATTACGTAGGATTACGTAGTTCATATTAACCTTAAATAGTATGAAACACAGTGTATCAATGAGTAGGTGGCGGCTATTATCATGACATTAATATACATAATATATTACAATAATAATAATAATAATACATATTAATGTCATGCTAATATATATATATATATATATACACCATTTTTAATACTAAAATATATTTTATTGTTTATGATTTTTGCTATTCTAAAGCACCTGGGTATACAATATTTTTGGTTGATATTTTTTGTATTTTTTTTTTTAGTATTCCAATGCTGCCACTTACCTATATACAAAATTTCATATCAATTCAACCTATGGTTCAAACCATAAAAATCACTGCCACCAGCGCCACCTATCCGGCACTAACGCAACATGTTCGTCGGAGTGGCCATGTCTCTCTTTATATGTACGCAAAGTTTCATGTCAATTGGGCTAATGGTTCTCGAATCTTAGGTAAACATACATACACTTACATTCTCTTTTATATATTTAGCATATGTCCATCCGGAATGAACCTTTCAAGTGGCTAAAATATTTTCTAAATAGATGCACTGGTGTTGGATATTACTTTTCGTATAGACACAAACTCACAAAATTCGCCTTCTCTCTTTATAACATTAGTAGGTATAAATAGTTAAGGCTACCAAAATAAAACTTTGTACTGTTTGTTATCTACTTGATAGCTAACAGTAACTTCTTAATCAATTGAGTTCATATTTACACAACATAGTTTATTTTACGGCGACAATAGTTCACACTTATGATAGCATCTTAAAAATGACACTTTATGTAACAAATTTTCCATTTAGAAACTGAAATTGTTCATGTTTAAATTTATTTGTATATATGTAATAATTCTAAAAATAAAATGTACCATGAAACATGTGTTGAATGGCTAGTAATAATACAAACTCTAAAACTGAATACACGGTGAAAATGTTGTTTTTAAGAACACATCACATGTATAACAATATAACTATGCACCTTATCGTGATTGATTATATTTTCTTACTGATTGTATATAATTAAGTTCAGGAAAAACCGACGTCGGCGTGGAATTACTCGTGTATTGCAATTAAAATGTTTTGTTTCACTCAGGTAGATAGAAGGTACGGCTGATTTCTTAAGGGTCATTGTTTATTTTTTATGTCGAAAGCCGTCGAAGGTCAATAATAATGTGTTTGCTTGTTGACTGGTTATTCAGTGTTGAAATTGAAACGAGTTAAAAAAATATGGTTCATGTTAAAAAAAGCGTAGTTATAAAGGATATTGTCCGAGTTCTTGAGTAATAATTATCGTCATAGTATGGAATATTTTTCGTCGTAAACAGAGGCGCATCCCAGAGAGAAGTATTGACTGATGGATTGTGATGGAGTGTGATTGATGGATCGAGAGTAAATTCACCTTGTATACATTTTATAATTTTAAGCAGTTTTGAATGTCGGTGTCCCACATGGGAGACTCGAGTTCGAATCCTGCATGCATAAATAACTTTTCAAACTATATGCGTATTACAAATGAATCGCAAAACATCGTGAAGAAATCTGTATATCTATGAATAAAGGTGTGTGAATTCCGCCAATCTGAACTTGGCAACGTGGCCTTATGGCCTTAACCCGTCACAATGAGAAGAGACCCAAGCTCAACGGTACATAGGTTTTATGTACTGAAAAATTATATAAATAATATGCATTTGATTACATAAATACCAATCATTGGTACCTATTTATAATTATGACACAAGTGAACAACAAGACACTTTAGAATTCATCATAATTCCATTAGATGTTTTGCGATGCTTTTTACTCACCGTTGACATTATAAAATGTATATTACTGATGTTTTTTATGCGCTTAGAAGACGTTGGGTCCTGCTGCATAGTAACAAAGCCGAATCTATGTAAATATGATAATTAACTTGAGTGGCGGCTTTCACGAGTAATATCATATAGGTATATAATTATGTTAGGTTATTGATAAAATGTTGATTTTTAAAATTATGATGAAAAACTAAACAAATACTGCCAGACTGACACTCCACACTAAGGTTGTCGTGTTACGCATGACACATAGCATCGTCATACACAAAAGAGGCATCAAAACACCCAGAAACCGAGTTTTTTTTTATATAATCTGTCTCATAAATGTCTGTTCTGGCCAGGAGACAAATGCGACACCTCTCGATTCGCGAGCCGGGTTACTAATGAGCCTCATACTATCAACTGGACTACAAGTCATATTATGATATTTAATAAATAAACCCTCACACCTATTCGTAGTAGATTTCCCGTGTTGCGCGGGGCAAGGACACGCGTAATTAACGTTACAAACAATCAAGGCTTCAGAACGAATATTTATCTGTCAATGTGTCTGTGCTCTATTGAATTCGGAATATCTGGCTTGCGAAAACTACACTGTCGTTGTTACGTTTAATTAATTCAATTTGTAACTGAACGTAAAAAGGCATAGTGTAACGCGTTTGATTCTCTGTAATCCACTTAACTTACTTAATTATATCCACAACGTGGTTTAAAAATTCGTAACAATCATGATTTTTGCACGTTAATTGAGAAGACGAAGAGAGTTGAGAAATGTTCAAACACGTTCATTAAGCAGACCTGCTAAAATTCAAGCTTCTAACTCAATAGAATTAGAATCCCAATGCTACGGGTTATTTCGCCCCCCTAAATGCATTTTTCAAAAAACTGGATCTTAGGTTTAATTTACTTTATTTATGGGACTCCTTTGAGAATTTTATGTAAACTTACCGGTACAATACACAGAGTATTATGAGCCAATCAGACAATGTTAGGATTTTAAAAGATTGACATAACAAATCCAGCTAGCCATTTTCCAATGAGAATGCCTATGCTCGTGAATGTTTAACAAAAACAACAATCTATGATTCAGATTTAATCTATCCTGTTATACGATTGTATAGCAATTTTGAAGGCGAACTGTACACTTTGGCAGAAGGCAGACTAATTCAAATTTAATTCGACTTTTGACTAGGACATTAAAATGAATTAGTCGCTGTTTATGTAGTAAATTTCACCCTACTATTTTCGGACCGTCCGAAGTCCTTTCTCAAGAGCCATCACGCTCTCATTATAGACGGCTTTAGTTCAGTGATCCAGATTACCTATGACATCAATAAGCTTTATATTTTCAGTACTATTTATTCAGACACCCAAGAATTAATATCGATGTATTGTTATATCACGTGTGAAAATAAATATAATAATAATAAACGTTTACACACTCACACCTCTCCACTAGGATTCTCTGTGTTGCAGGTGGCGTGGACATACACAACTATGATATTTCAAACACCCATGACCCGAAAATAAATATTTTTCTGTACATAAATATCTACCCCGGCCGGGCATCGAACCTGGGATTCCTCGCTCGGTACGCATATGGGCATATGGCATCTGGACTATGGGGTCGTGAAGTACAAGTAACCAAGGGATATAACTGGTTAAAAAATTAAATTTTTCTTTACTGATTGTAGTTTCACATATTTATAACATTGTCCAATATAAAGCAGGTTTAACAGTAAACAAGATATTAAATGACCTCTAGAATGACATTGCGATGAACGAATCTTTCCGTAAAATTTTGATAAGGTCTGGTATTAGTATCTTTATGTTTTATTTTAAACCTGCTAATGACGAATGAATCTAAAGGAAAACCCATATTAATTTTATGTTCTATAAATACGATTTGGAATTTCGGGACCAAGATGGATTCTTTGGCTGTTAAAGTAATATTTAAAACATGATTTTGGTAAGCGTCGATGAATTCTATACTATGATAATAAACATGTCCCGCTTCATTCTTGGCTGTTAACTGAATGAAAATACCTTTGGTGATATTTGCCTTTGTCAGTGACCGTAAAACTAGCAGGTGGGGCATCTGGTGGTACACGATGATCCCCGTCTAAGCGATGACCGCTGATCTACCGTTTTCGTGTTCCAAAGGCCTCACCGACGCGTTTACAACTGGTAACGTTCACTATTAGTATGACGTTAAACTTATCACCGCGGACATTATTCATTTTACTGTGGCGGGTACTCACGATTTTGTGTTTCGCAATTAAAAAACGTGAGTACCAGTTACCGAAAAATGTATTGCACGATTCATTCTAGAAGGTGGTAGCTAGCCAGGCAAGCAAACACCCCAGCATTGGAGCGCGTACCTCAGTAAGCTGCGTGGTGTAAAGTCTAGTGACCGTGCCTTAACTTAATTAGCCTTCGTTGCTCAGTACCGCGAGCCCTCATCATACAAACTTTGCTTGTCGATCGAAGGATCGATAAGGGTCTCTATTTTAATTCCCGGTTTGGGCATATATAGTAAAGTGTTTGTTATGGGGTTGAGATTGTTAATTATGCATGTGTGTACCTATACTGCAGGCGGTCAGATCACCTAGCGCAGTTGAAAAACGAAGATGCCTGATAAAACTTAATTCATGATAAAATTACAGTTTCGTCTAAAGCGAACTGCATAGATATCTTATCATGTTAGGTACGATGGTTTCTAGATTTCTAAGCCGGAATGTATTTAGGAAAAAGGATCTATCGACTGAAATATATCTGCGAATCGAGCCAAAAATTGTTTTCAGAATTGAGGAAGCATGTACTAAATTTCTAAAAAGCTGGCGTTTAGTAAATTATATTTTGCACGACAAAATATCGCGGGTTGTAAATATAACTAATATTAATTATAATTATAATTTACCGTTGTGACGTATAGTTACAACACACACAAATAGTTACAGACAAATTAACGTGAAATAATTGAATTTATAATTTTCAGATGTATACGAGTATACTTGTAGACTTTCGTTTTTGTTATAATGCTTATTTTAATGTGTACATACTGTGATAATTTTTATTTGGAAATAGCAAACCGCTCTCGTTTCGCTTCAGAAAAACTACGCCATGCGTTAAGAAATGCGTATTTCTCGTTCTGTGAATTAGAAATATATTAATTTATAATTTCTTTATTTATGGGCAAATTGCAATGAAACTAAATTTAAATATTAAATGATGCGTACTGCGATACATAAGTGAAAATAAATATCGAAATCGGTTAAGCCGACAGTTCGAGATTAGCGCACATAAACGCGCAGACAAACAGACACAAATTCTTAGAAATATTGTTTTCGGTTCCGTTACGTTAATAAAGGCCTTCAATAATTGTTTTTCTCATACATCCATCATGTACAAAGCGATCAGTTAATATATTTTGTTAAATGGTTGCACAGTTTAGGGAGAGAATACAATAGGCATTATATGTGTTGGATTTGTGTGATATCTTACTTACTCAAGGTTTTGCAGGTTTCATTGGTCGTGTTGCCATAGTAAAGTAATAACTGCATGGTCGCCATTAACAAAAACCCTACGAAGAGACACGAGAGATACGCTATGAGGACCCTGCCGTGAACGTTGTGAAGTTTGGGGAGCCATATGTAAACGCCCACCGTGAGCAGAATGAACGCGCAGGAAACTAGCATACCTAAAAAAATATAATTAGCGCTATAGGACAAAGCTAAATTAGCTAAATTATTTAAGTATTAATTAAATAAGCAAAATTAAATTATAATTTGCTTGTCTTTGGAAATTGTAATTTCACTACTACTTCACACCATGAATTTATGACACTGAATTAATTTTATTTTAATCCGCTTACAAAATAGACCAAGTTTTACTAAACTATTTTGATTTCAAATACATTGTAGACAAAAGTATAATAATATCTTTTTTTCCTCAAAACACGTGTATTGTTGTGTTCAACATTACTTTGCATTGTATTGCAGAAGACAATGTCATTCCCAAATGTTAATGCGTACAATAAAGAGTTAACCTATCGTTTAGAATGGTGGAATGTATCAATAATCGTTAATTACTTCGAAATAGCAGCAGAGTGATAAATATTTTTTATTGTTATCAAAACTGTGCATGAATAATATATCATTTCTTAGATAACGAATTTTAAATATAAAGTAAGTAGTTGTATATTTGATGAGACTTTTTATAATTTTACAGATGGTTTGAATACTTAAAGCAACATATCCAAATCGATGTAATGACGATGAAGTAATGAAAATCTGAAGATTCATGAAACTTACTAAAATTATTGACTGACTTACATGTAGCGGTGAGAACGTAATTGTGTGGCTCCTCTTCGTCTTCAACGAAGCATACCAATGCATCCACTTTTCTGCTGCCTGTGTCATCGACGAAGTTATCAATGCAGTAATTCTCTGGACTCACCAGGAACCACGGTGGATTAGCGGGTCGATATGGGATATATATCTTCCCGTCCTAAAACAGTAATATAAGATTTCGCAATTTGAAAGTGTCAGTTAAAAGATAAGGCATAATAATTATAATTATCAACGTTCATCCATCTTAATAGACTTAGAAATAAACTACTGATAATATCAAATATTAGGTCCTTGTGAATCCCTTTGAATACAAGGGCTGCTCGCTTTTTGATTCAAGTCATTATTCATCTCATCGGAAGGTGATTTAAACGATGTTTTTTTCTTACCTTCTTCTAATTTCCTGGCCGACAACGCATCAGTGATACCATTGGTTTTGCTGATGTCCATGGGCGACGGTGACCACTTACCATCAGGTGGCTCATCTGCTCGTTTGTCGGCTAACATAAAAAAAAGATATGATCTTTACTCAAAGACAATCATTCTCCACAATAGACTATCCATTGCTACTTTAGTGGGGTGATTTGTGAGCTGTGTTAATAACCCTAGTTCTTAGTCGGATATATGACTGTGCCGGGATTACGTAGGGAATTATGCACTTATCTTAGAAAAGGCAGCAAAGTGAAATAAATGTTCAACGTTGTCTGTCTTGTTTGGGATTAAAAATAACTTTTGATTATGTTTCCGTAAAAGTCTTTGATGGAAATTTATATTACTTACTTTATAATAACTATTGTTGTTTTATGTGTGATCTAAAATTACTGATAATATAAAGAATTGTGCGCTTGGTGTGTAATATTCAGAAACCCGGCACAAATTTAAATTAATTTTTCATTCCGCATGTCATACATATTATGGTTATGGATTCATGATGATATGATTACGAATTATCTTATTTGGTCAGAATCAGAATATGAACTCGGTGGTTTAAATATTGTGCTTTGTACAAAGTTGCTATCGAGAATCATTGCATAATAAATTAATGGCTAACGACGCATTGTTTGTCAAGTTTCTAAGCTGCTTCTGAGGCTTCCTTATTAATATTCATTTACTTATCTACTAGCATAGGAGTAGACGATATATTTATCAGAATGTATCAAGAACCAACCATGGAATGCAAAATCTGTTTTATACCTGCAAGTGACGGTATGATTATCCAAATGAGAAGCTATACTTTTGGAATGACAATTGACAACCTAATATATAGTTTGTTAATGTTGCCATTGTCACCACACTTTAACGACGCAATTAATTATCAATATATTCTCTAGGTGTAATAATGTTACTTGTGTCCGAAATTTAAATTACGACATTGAAGCCGAAGTATCGAATCAAGTTAATAATAGCGTAAATAAAGACTCTGTAGTATAAAGGGATTAATTAATTTCAATATAAAAAATATATTATATTATATATTTATTGTAATATAAAACAATGTTTTTTTCTTAACATGCCACTAATTACGTTAGTGTTACGTGTCACAAATAAATTAAATATTAGATTTTAGGGAACTATCAGTCCATGATTCTCTCATGACTCTGCCTGCATTTGCTTCATTCACGAAAGATCGATCAATCACTTAAGATCCAAACAAACCGGTGGGCTATGAACGCTTCAATAATAAAGCAGAGTTTAACAGTTTAAAAACACAAAATGTTTCAGTCAATCACAAAATTATGTTGTTATACCCAAATAGTTTTAGCTTAGATTTATAGTTATATTTTTTATAATTATAGGACGAATATTAGCTATCAAGTCCAGATATTTTGTGAGATCAATTTGTTTTTAAATAACGCATAATTGATAATTATAATACAAATACATATCTATAAAACAAATATTGACCATATGCTACTAAAATAATGAAGGCTAGCACATATAGCTAGCTCAAAACGACCTTCTTGGATTTCCGAAAAATTTGATACGGTACACAAAATAATGAAGTTTTTCGTACTAAATCGAGCCCAGCTCTTGATAAATTTTTGGCGTTTCTTAAATTATTTTCTTTCTCTTTTCATAACTGGGAGCACGCTACGAATATAAATACTATGATTGAAATTGTCATCATTTGTTCGTTCAGTCATTTTAAACAAAAATGAATATAGTAACACATCTGGGAGTCTGCAGCTATTGTAAAGCATAATAGTACGTACAGACTTACGTGGAGAAACTTTAAAATAAGTGTATGGGCTCGGTGAACCTGTTTAAGTAAAAACGTATTTATTTATGCCGATTGTCTTAGACAGCGGTACATCTAAACACCTGCTTTATAAATATTTAAACAAACCTAGAGTTAATTGTATGCAATATGTTGTAATCCTATCGAAGGTATGTCATGCTTACCAATCCTCACTTGGCCAGCATGGCAGATTATGGCCTTAATCCCTCTCTCGTGACAGTAGGACGTCCAGCAGTGGCACAACATAGGTTGTAATGATGAATAATGTTATGTTATTATTGTCGTTACATGTATATTTCCAGATAAAAACAAATTTTCTATTACATTGTATGTATGTATGTATGTATAGGTTGAAAAGATTAAGTATAGAAAAATAGAAAAATAAATAGTGCGAAGGTGAAAATTTATGATGTATTTTAGTATTCATTTTTGTTAAAACCACACGATTCATTGTGTACATATAGAGTTGACAAACGAGTAGATTAATCAATTACAGTTGAGTGTTCACCAGCACCCATGGACTTTCACAACCCAAGAACGTACGTTAGAAACGCGTTGTTGTGAATACATTGATAATAAACAGTATTTTAAGGTAAAAGTACTTACCGTTCTGAAGTAAAATTCTGTCCTTCTTTGCGATGCAAAAACCGACATTAAAAAACGTGGCAAGGGTTTGCATCGAGTAATACCAATTTTGAAGTAGAATAAAGCGGTCGCGTTCGCATTTTGTGGCCTCAGGTATTTGTCGTATATCAAGGGGTTAAATATTTCCGTGGTATTTACACATATTTTCCTCGTAACATTGTATTCGGCTCCAAACGGGCAGCATTTTTTCACACATAGATTTTCTTTACAAAGGCCACTCGGTTCTTCAACTTTTAATCCCTTGTAATATATGTCTGTTGCATTACCTTTTGTGGTATCTTCTAAGCTTTTCTTATCATAGGATTCAGCAGCATGTAGCGAGCCAATAGCAAGTATTACTAATATCACAGCTAGCTTGAAATCCATTATTTTAATCAGAGCTTTTATAACTAGTCATGAGCTGGAATACTTAAATAAATCAAATGGCAAATCAACTGTGCATTAAATTATATGACGTATTCCAATGTGTCCATCTCCCAAATGAAACTACTAACTTAAGTTTTTATTATTGGCAACCGGGTCTATGTTAACACAAAATTTATAAATTATATTGAATATTCAAGTGAAGGTTTTTGCTGCTTCGCAACACGTAGAGAAGCTCTCGGTCACAACACGCCAGAACTGGTTTCGGCTGACTTTTACATCAGTATTACATTTTTTGTTCGAAGATAATGAATGATTCGATAAAAAAACACTTTACAAAATGTGACGATTATTTTGTTTCTAAATTACAGTTTGAACGGCTAAAATTTAACTTCACACTCTAAATAGCTATTAAATGATTCATTTATGTCACAACGATATCATTTCAATACTATTATTAAAATTGGGTGAGAGATAAAAATTAACAATGATGTTAATTAGGTAATGAAGCAGTTCGTTAACAAATAGGTTTTGTTTTGATCACCTTGATAACTTTTTTTTAAATTTTAAACACTTTTGACACTTTAATGATTATTGTCATTTAAACTTTTCTTTTTGAAGCTATGCACATACACTTTCTAGAGGAAAATACTTTAAAATACCTAACGGTATTTTCGCGGTTATACACGATTGCTATCGTACATACAAAACGTCTAGACACTGCCGGATCTATGGCAGGACTGCGAGTCGAATGAAGTAAGAACGGGTTAAGAAACGGTCGATAGAGTTAGTCGATGACTCTACAGGTTGTATTTTGGTAGCTTTACGGTGTTAATGAACTAATGATAAGTATAAAGGCCATTCATAAACGGAATCTTTATTATTATTTCTTACAGAGAAAATCTTACATTCAATGAACTGTAATAGAAGCGAATCTTCGATTGCTAACGCAAGATTCAATATTTAATAGTTTGGTGTACCAACAAGTATTTAATGTGATCTCAATGCAGTATTTTGATAGATTATTTTAATAATAATAATAATAATAAACGCTTACACACACCCCAATACATAATAGATACATACCTATTCGATTTTGATTGGTTTTTTATTATTTCAAATAAATAATTAATTTGTTAGGGGAGGTTTATTATCTATAGCGTTCTAAGTGCTGAATTCCCCACCACGGAAGGTTTATCAAAGACAAAGGTTATCGAATGGATAAGTTAATAAGTACTTCTTAGATTCTTAGACATTTTATATATTTTGATACATGTTAGATCATAATTATGTACTGCGTATTTAAACGATAAAAAAACCAGTTTAAATTAGGGATGTTATGGAGTACGTAAACGTAACCGAACCTATCGGATATCAGAAACCGTAACCAAATCCGATAAACAAGTTTCGAATAATTTCGGTACAGACAGAATATAAACGAAACACATTATAACAGGTTTCCGCCGTCTGAGCCGATACACTTGCCGCATCGCTTTCATCTTTAGACATTTTTATAATTTGATTTAAAAAGTTTTTACTCCATGATATTATAATACTAAATAATACCAAGAAATAAAGTCAAACTCTTATCTTGTAAATAGACAATATTTTTTACAAGTCGTAAATTATTCGAAACAATCTATCCGATAATCTGAAAAAAAATTCACTTCGTAACCGTAACTGAAACCGGTGCAATATTATTCATATATCCGTATCCATATCCAGATCCGAAATTTCATATCCATAACATCCCTAGTTTTAATTATTATGTGCACTAAAAATAACTTATAAAGCAGTTGGACGACCACAACAGCAGTTAGCGATTCGGAAAATTTTGTATTTCCTGCAGTTTAATTTTAGATTGGACATATCGACCGAAATTAACGTAATTAGGTTATTGAATTAATTGCACCTTTCTAGAATTACCTCATCTAATGAACATAGATTTACTTGAACTGTGCACGAGGGTTTAATTCAACCGCGCAGTCGTAAATGTCACAAGAATTTTTCTATTGATATTACCCGCATAGTTACTTATCTAGATCGGAATACGGTACTGCATGCAGTTATTATTATGTAGCCGTTTGTATGCACGTGCTGACGTAGTACATTCAACTGCAATCTGTTCCATCCGGTTGATTTGTACTAGGTACATACTCTTCTATCTAGTTCTAGAATTATAAAATATATTCAATTCTAATACGGTATGCTAAATACTGAGTGTTAATGAATTTAGTTCGTTTTTGACTTGGCTTAATTATTTCCCTTGGGTGACATACAGGACAGTCATACAGATCGATGTGTTAAAGTAAATTGTTTTAGGTGATCATTTGCCTAATTGTAAGCTGTACAGCCAATTAAACGTCTATAACATTAAGTGAATTAACATGAATTTTCTTAGACACAAGAAATAGTTAAATCTTTCAATATTTCTTTGATAGCTTAGTTTTAAAATATTATGTGTAAAATCTATAACAAAAGGTATTTTCATTATCTTTATTACCATCATCAGTGAAAGTCACTACTGCTGGACAAAGGCGCCTACATTGCGCCAATAAAGCTGTGTTAAATCTTTAAGATTATTTGTTTCTTGACTCATGAAAAGTAATTGCTTGTCAACAATATCACGTGTCCCTTATATGGCCTAGATGTGAACGGGATGGTAAAATGTAAGGTGGCAACATACCACTGTACGACACATATTACCACACACTTGTAACCTAATAACACTTTCGAAGTTTTCTTAGAATAGTTGCATATAGGTTCGATTTATATCAATCGGAGCGTGGCCGCTCCCCAGGTATGATTCCGACGATGAGGCCTTTACCCGAGCCTCTATTGCCCCATCGATTTCCGGGTGTTATTATTGACTTGACGCGAAAGACGTAGAAAATTTTGGAAGGATCGGAAATCGATTAAATTAGCGGGCCAGGCCGCCTACGGGTCCTTTGAATGTTGAATACGAAAGCGAAGAGTTCTCTTGTTACGAAAAAGGGCCAAACAGGGGAGTGGCGAGGAGTGATCCTCTGCTGCCGCTCCCTACGAAGCCAAATCTGCGATCAACGAATGCGATTGTTGAAGTGCAATAAAACCTCTGCGGAACTATTTTGGCGCTTTCACGAACCCGCCTCTGCTGACACGTAACAATATAAATTAAAAAATAACAATGAATATTAGTGACAGAATAAATTTCAAGGATATTACAATTTATCCTTAATTGCGTGACTCGATAAATTATATGGAAGCTACATTGACCCATTTTCATGGATTATACCCATAACAATCTATCAACACTTAGTCAGGGATCATTGGAAACAATTCGCAAGGAAAAAATACAGTAATTTTGTCGTACTCTTTACGTAAATAACAATTACATTAGTGTATTAAGCGGCGCAAAAAGCTCTTTAACAGCATTAAGTTATTCAGTGTTTCTGATTAAACGACTTTATCGGCCGAAAATCGTTTATCATGTTTGATTTCACGAAACATGATAATTATATTAAGAAACTTGCACACTGCCCTCGCTACTCTTCGGAAAAACTAAGGCTTACGCTAAGAAATAGTACCTAAATTAATTTAAAACAATTTATAACTTTTTTATTTATGGAAAGATTGCAATGAAACAAACTTTAAGTATTAAGTGATGCTTACTGCAATACATCAGTGAAAACCAGAACAAAATCGGTTAAGCCGTTTCTGAGATTAGCGGGAACAAACGCACAGACAAACAGACAAAAATTGTAACAACTATTATTTTGTGTTATATTGCGTTAATAAAAGTCCCTTATAATGTTTTTCCCATTTATCGTACAGAAAGGGATCAGTTAGAATTTTATTATATGTATAGATAGATGATTGCAGAATCAACATGATGGTACAAATATTGTTAATTTCACAATCGGATTTCGGCATTTGACTGAGTAGTCAACCCATTTTCTATTTAGTTTGTTAAACCTGATTTTCATCTTGTACACTCTCACCCCGGACTCATTCATTATTTGAGTACCCACGGCTTGAGTTCTTCTACATTCCTGTTTGTATCGTGATGTTTTCAGTTCTCAAGTGCAGTTGGGGTTATTAAAATCAAATTTAAAATAATTTAGTAATTTAAGTATATTGTAATTAGAATTATGCATGTAATTTTATACCTCTACTACCAAAAAAGTGCTAAAAACATGGAGGACAAGAAACGGCGAAAGAACTTCTCAACTAATTTTTTTAACCAACATTTGTTTTAGTTTTAGATACGTGATTAGGCAGGCAGACAGGCAAAAATTCACAAAAATATGTGTGACCTCTATATCGGTAATAAAGCTCACAGCGTGTATATTAAACTTTCCAGAAAATATGTAATGCAGCTTCCGCCCCATAACCATTTTATTGTTAATATAGGTAATATATTGTAAACATTAACTATATATACAAGATATATATATATAATGTTACATAGCTGTAGGGTATGTTGCTAAAATGTTCATTTATTAAAAACTACAAAGAAAGCTTTTCGAAAATGGTATTTTAATTTTTTGAGAAAAAAACTTAGTATTATGCAATATTTTCATTGGTATATATCTTTAATTTCATGTTGGTTGAATAAAGTTTTGACATCAGATCATAGTCACCACTGTCGGTGAATCGAATTCGGTATTAGCATTACGTGTTCAAGTTCTTAGACCTGTGACGTCAGGCACAACAAATACGCCAATAGAAAATATTTTTGTGGTTTGTATAGAATTCAATGGCAGGTCAGCCAAGCATCAGTTTCAGTTATAAAACTCTAAGTAGTTATTTTATGATATTAGACTAATTAATAAATTATGCCTTCCATTATATTCTTCTACTTTCAATTTTCGAAAAGTTTGTAACAACGTGATGAATGAAAGCATTGCCGTGTGAAAGCGCAGGTTGTAGTTAAAGGATATTATGGTATAGGTGACTACATAAATGATCATTACATCAACTGAAAATACTTATTTAGTCTTTCAAAAAACTTAATAACGAATGCATAATAATTGAAGTTATAATTTATCTTAGTGAAAAACATGATGTTTAAAACGTAGAATTCTTAAATATCCCAATTTCTTTGGCATTTTGAACAATTTCTGTCGCCCAAGCTACAAGCTATAGCTATAGCTATTTTCTGATATGATACTCGTATTTCATATTGCGCTGGAGTATTCTCAGCTTTTTATGACAGAATCAAGATTTATACGAAAAAAAAATTATAGCAATGGTTTACTTCAACTATGTTCCTCAGAAATAAATTTAAAACTACTTTGATTCCTTATATAATATCTATCCTACTTTCATTTTCATGAAAACTGTAGTGAATTTCCTGAATCTTATATGGTATTGTATTGCATATGTATATTATGTAGTTAAATGTTATTTGTGTTACTGTTCTTTTAAATATTCTGATCTCAAATATTTTTTTTTATGTTAATAGCCGACAAACGAACAGACGAGCCACCTGATGGTAAGCGGTCACCGTCGCTCATGGACATCAGCAACACCAAAGGCATCACTAATGCGTTGTCGGCCAGGAAATTAGAAGAAGGTAAGAAAGAAAGTCTGAAGAATTCCTGTGGTTACGTACAATAAGTGTATTTTTGTTGTGTGCGTATGTGTTGTCTTTTGTTATTATATTGATTGGTGCTTGTCTGAGGACTTAAGCGACCGAACGACCTCTTAGAACGCTGATACAATTTATTTATCAATAAAGATACAGTGAAGTTGTAGTATTTACGTACTTACGTACTTAACCTGATGCGTTCGTTGGCTTAGCGATGATTAAGGAATAGTTTGTTCAATACTTTTTAAAATTCTATGTTTGGGCAATATAATAAGTACATACATATCTTATTATTTATGGAATCAAAACTAATGTAACTTTTAAAATATTGACTTGTTAAATGTCTTTTATAATTTCAAGTATCTTTTATCTGGGTATATTGTAATCTATTTAATTAATTATATTGTAATGAATACTTTGTAGTTACCCAGTGACTTATACTTACTTACGTTTATTATAACTCATTTTATAAATATTGTAACCACCAATACATTTAAACACTACATACTGCAACAAACATCAGCTTGAACTTTTAAATACTGTACAGTATTGTGCTGTGTTGTTGCGTTGCCACACAGTTGGTTTGGATGCGAAGATAAAAGTAGTAACTTATTCCCAATATAAAAGTTATAAGAATACATCTAATTGAACTACACCTAAATAAACATTGATGATTCGGTTGATGTGTAAACTTAAGCGGTCACTGTTTTGAATTTCCATAGTGAAGTCCGGGAATACTTCACGCTTACGTCACGCTGATATGATTCAGTTTTCACTGGCTATTTATGGTATTAAAAGTCGTCTCGTTTTTTGTGGTGGTGGTACGGGGCAATATTGTGTTATTCTGGGACGCAGGATGGTGTTTCGTTTCTCTGTATCTGTATAAAAAAATTGAATATCTTCTTAGTTGATTATTACTGTGTATATAGTATACTGTTTGAAATGGGAGGAGTTAAGTTAACCGTTCTAAATACAATATGTTATTGTTCAGAGGTGGAAGCTTGTAATGTTTTTATACAGTGGTGTTATATAAATGCGTGTATTCTTTCATTTTGTCACAGAGTCAAGCAGTATGTAATAATAGGAATGGGGAATTTAGAGACATTACGTATACATTTTTTTTAAAACTTCCAATGAAAGTGAGTGATGAAGTTAGCTGCAAATGGCGGCTCGCGATTGGTTCTAAACGTCATGAAGTGCACTATTTCTGTACTTTTTCTCAAGAATTATTTTCAAGTCCAATACCTCATTGTTTTAATATATCTTCGGTTCTATTAATAAATTATGTACAATCATACATATATTCATTGCACCGGTCAATAGAGCATCTTCTCGCCATTTAGTAGATGGTAAAGTCGCATGATATTTCTTCATACTTTTTACTATGAGTTTTGTTAGGAATTTTTTATACCATCCTTTTTAAAATAACATTACTTATGTTATTCGAGTAACAATCCTTCTATAAATAATACAATGAATAAATATAAACGTAATAATCAATACAATGAACAGAAGTGTTCACAATACAGATAATTATATGTTATATGATTAATACGAACCTCTCCTTAAGAAGGTTGAAGATGTGTCCTTTACATACGAATATGATGAAGATAACCAAGCCAATGAGAACATTGTAGACGTCAGTATAGATCCAGTTTTCACTCGGGTACAAAGCGCTGACGACTTCAAAGATCCAGCTGATTCCCATAAGAATGAAAAGCTTGACATAAAGAAATAACCTGAAACAGAATAATGACGAATTGTGACTTTTAAAATTGATATTGATATACATTTTCATAGTTTTGAAGTATAGCAGACATCGTGTCAAATATATCTTGAAAAATAATTCTGTTCTTTTAAATCAAATAACTAACCTAATTATTGCTAACCACGAGTTTCTATCGATTGGATAATCCCGAGTCTATTTCCAGATGCATGTGGATAGTTCTTTGTCAAGTTTTATTTTTTTTGTTCTGTTGGATGTTACAACAGAAGCAGGACGGAAACATTTATTTGCTATCAGCATGTTACTTTAAATAATGTTAGCTTAAGGCACGAAACCCGTACGTATGTTTCCTAGATATGAAATAAAATGTAAAACATCTCTAAAAGTAGGTACCTATTATAACTGTAATAGTACTCTCTAATCACCGATGGTTGCAAAGTAGTTAGTATTAACTAATTTATAAGATATTTAATTGGATAATAATTACGAATTTACGTTTGTTTGTTATTTTGTTGGTCGTGCCGAGTACTTTCCCTGGAACTGAGCACGGAGGTTTCCTTCCGTGTCCTCGCGATCTTCACCGCAGTCAGGGTGAACAGCACCATGTTCGCCACGCAAAGAATTAAGATTGGGCCGTACAGATATAACAGCCTTGTATTACCTAGAAACTTATAATATATTTTTTGAAATAATCCATTTCTCATTGCAAGTAGGGTTGACGTCCATGCTTTATTTGTGTGTATTATATTTGGAACTTATTTTATTTTATTAATTTCTGTGAGTATTGTAATTGTTCAAACGTGCTTTATACTTTATGAGGGCAATAAAGTATTGTTACGTGTCAGGATCCGTAGGCTCGTAAAAATGCCACAATAGTTCCGCAGAGACTTTATTGTACTTCACACACACTTCACAATCACAGTTACACTCGTAGATCGTTACAATCGTTAGTTACAATCGTATTCGCTTCGTAGGGAGAGAACTCTTCGCTTTGTATTCGAAAATCGAATGCCCTGTGGGTTTTTTTTTTTTTGCGGCCAGACAAGAGGAATTGGGCTACCCTCCGGGAAGCGGGGGAGGGGTGTGGTGAATGCTCATAGCATACCAGCGCAGCCGGCTGCGCTGGTTATGTGGGGCTCCCGAAAAACCTAGGGGCCTACCCACTAAACACCACCCGAGGTTGGCTTTGGCCTGGAGGCCTTTAAGCCGTCATCTGATGCGATCCCCTTTAGGGAAAGGGGGCGCTAGCCCTGTGGGCGACCCTGCCCACTATTTATACCGATTTCCGGGCTTCCAGATTTTTCCACGCCCTTCGTTGAAATAAACGACAACAACAATAATTCCCGGAAATCGACATAACAATAGCGGGTCAGGTAAACACCCTCATTTCGGCCCTCATGTACGCCAAAATGCTTACATGCTTATATGCTTTTGCCTAAGGCATACGGGCCAGATTGGTCTGAAGTGACCCAGGTAGTTTTTATTACTACCTGGGTTTCTCTTTTATTGCCTCCATTGTTTTTCACCGTAACTGTCGGCCACCCTTCCAGAAACTTCGTAAGCCTGCCGACTTCGAGAAGCTTCGTAACAGTATGTAGAAATACATTTTTTTACTTTGCGTGTAAAAAAATGGAACACTTTTGAACGCACCCTAAAAACTTCAATGTCAATATCACATCCAGTTGTCATTTATGCTGTCGTTTTTGTTTACAGTTAAAGAACTTAATAAAAATGTACTACTTAAGACATAGAGCGTACATATGCTGTTAATATATCCACCATTATATATTATGTTAGGTGTTGCTAGAAACAAAGGAAAATATGAAAAAAAAAACTAGCAGAAGAAATAAATAATACTTCATTTTCAGACAATTTATTATTTATTTTTAACTAAGTAACTAAAGTTTATTTAATAAAAAAATTGGCAAACCAATTACGTATAAATAATTAGGAAATCCATGATGAAGTTCATTCATGATAATGAAGTTCATTCGTGTTTAATCCAAATTACAAGAACTGTCCCTGCAACACCAGGATAAGTGTTGTCACAAATTTGCACTTCTCAATAAAATATTTGAAGCAGTAATAATAATCTTTATGCAAATTCTAATAAATCTCTATATTGCTCATACTGTTCTCTACTACAAAACCAAAATTCTGCTAAGGTTCATCATTAGCAACATTCTAGTTTTCTTTAATATTGTCTCAATGAAATAATTGTTTTATAAAGCGTACAATGTTGCGTAATATACTGTGTTATTTGTACCGCTCATAAAGCATCCCTGTAACCGTATCATGGGTAGCCACGGATGCAGCGGCAGGTCGGAATATTCCAGGCAGATCAGCAGGATGGTGAGGATCGATGGAATGCCGAAAGCATACATTGCATAGGACCGTATCTGTGCCCAGACCATCGGCTTTTGTGGCCATATTTGACGTTTTCCGCTAAAAAATAAAAATTAATTTTAGGATCCAAATTTTAGGTAATAATAAATAAATAAAAAATGCGATTAATCCGCTTAGAAGGATTGCGATGGGAATGAGAGCTGAAGATAAAGTAAAATAAAACAGCGAAAATATGTATTATTGAAATGAATTTTTATTGGAAGTTGATTTTTTGAATCAGTTTCGAAAATTAAGGCATGTCATAATTTTAGCATATTCTTATGGGTAATCTCTGGAGATTAAAAAGATATTTCCTTAATTATGATCCTTAATCGTAAGTTGTAGTAAAAAAATGTAACTTACAGAGCATGAAATACATGCACCAACCTGAAAACCCGCCATATGTCATAGGACATGATATTGAGCCAAAAAAATGCTGACAACAACAAGAAGTAAACAATGAACTCTGAAAATTAAAATTTATATTATATTTTATATAGAATCGGATTATAAAGTAAGAACGGAATCAATATGTTATTGCAGTAGCACTTCAATTATTCTGAAAGTTCGATCGATGATACTGGCCATCACGTCAGCCTTTACAGCTTATCTACGAGTAGAACGTGATTATCATCACATCTAATAATTTGTCCCTCAACAATTTTTACACTTACAATCTCCGGGGGGTTTTTTGTCTTATAAATAAATCGTTCCGAAAATTATCTTCGACATATACGACATATAATGTATACAAATCTTGAACTGCTTCTTGTTTGGCAAAACCTTCTTTGCGAATGGCCATTATATTTATAGAAAGGACTGTTGTTGGCTACTACATTCAACAATATCAAAATATATTGTCGTAGACTACAACAAAGGATAATTTTAATATAATTCTTACTCATATTTAGACAGGCTTGTTTCGTTTGCTTCTCATAGTAGATCAGTAACTGCATGGTCGCCATTAACAAAAACCCTACGACGAGACACGAGAGATACGCTATGAGGACCCTGCCGTGAACGTTGTGAAGTTTGGGTAGCCATGTGTAAACACCCATCGTGAGCAGAATGAACGCGCAGGAAACTAGCATACCTGGAAAAAAGATGATTGAATAATGCTTGTGTCATCCCCCAGTTGGGGAAAGCCAATTATTCATATTATTAATGCTTCGCTAATACGGGGACTTTTTAATGCCTAGCGCCTTACGCCTTTTTTATTTTTCTGCTGCTTATATGCTTTTTTAAATAGTGTGCAGTTTATAAATAAGCTCGTAATAACATAATAATGGTTTTCATTTTATTTACTGCCTACGCAAATTTAATTACATTTCTTCCATGAAAAATGTATACAATATATTTAATTATATATTAATGACATTATATTTGCCAACTCAAATAAAAAGGCGGATTCCCCGCTTCTTTTTAAGTTACATAGCGTGATTTCTTAGATGTTACGGATCTCTTTGGGTGGGTTCGTCAGCTGTTCAAGACGGCACCATTTAAGCAAAACATCCATTTAGTAGGTAGAAGAAGATGTAACCAAGTGATGTAGAGGACATCAAATACTTGATAAGCTAATAAACAATACAATTGAGTTATTATTATAAGCCCTACAGTTGCATCCGTGCCCTTTAAATATTAAAGAGATTCAAAAGTGGTTAAAATTACAATTAACTTACAAATAGCAGTGAGAACGTAGCCATGAAGGTCTTTTTCATGAACGAAGCAGACCAGCGCATCCATTTTTGTTATGTTCTTGGAATCTTTCTCGTGTACGAAATTGTCAATGCAGTAATTCTCTGGACGCACCAGCATCCACGGTGGGACATGATGTGGCGATTCGATGTACAGTTTTCCATCCTAATATAACATTAACTACTCGCGGTCAAAACGTATAAATTATGTATTTCGAGAAGAACGGTGTAGGGCCTATACCCGACCATGACACTGTCATATGATGCAGTCTGTGTATACAAACGATGCGTTCTATGTCAGGCCTCCAAAGTGGAAATGTATGGTCGACTGAGTAAAAATGAAATAAATGGTTTTATTTGTGATTAGGATATCTTTTACATGAAACCACGGTAGACTAATTTTTTGATGCTTTGGTCACGATTGATTTCTGCCCGGGAAAAAAGTAAAAAAGAGGTTTTAGTAATAGCCCTAGAGAACATTTTACTGTACTGTTATACAAAATATTCACGCTTCAAGTTCTAAGCTCTCTTCATCAAGCGAAAAGTTAAAATATCAAATACGTTTCTTTCCTTTGCAGTGACATTTTGGAGTTTGTATTTAAAAAAAAGTTAAACCATCAAATAATATACGTTTCTTTGCTTTGCAGTGACATTTTAGAGTTTGTATTTTTTTTTAATTGTCACATGTAAAATCTACTTATCAATCTCAGGTGAAACTCTTTTTTTATTTTCGACGCATAATCCGACATTAGAGTCCGAACTCCCTCTTTGCATTTAATAATCCCAATTTTAAAGTAGAACAAATCACTCGCATTTGAATTTTGTAGCCTCAAGTAATTATCGTATATTTGAGGATCAAACAACTGCGCAGTATTTACACATATTTTACTTGTTACATTGTATTTAGCTCCAAATGGGCAGCATTTCGTCAGACATTGATTTTGATTACAAAGGTCTGCTGGTTCAGCAATTTTCAACCTTTTATAGTATACTGTCAGGTTTTCTTCTGTAATATTATTAACACTACCTGCACTAAAGGTTTCTTCGCCACCTTCGCCATATGTTTCTGTAGCGTTTACATGACTACTACTAGATAGCATTAGGATTATGACTAGTTTAAAACCTCATTTTTTGAAACGCTTGCAATGATTACAATTTTAGTTTATGTTAACACATGTTATATTATTTGATTTTTTTAGTTTTTTTTTTTATATCATAATTATTAATGTTTGCTAATTACTACACTTCGTAACTTTGCAAATAGCTATGCTGTCTGTTAAATAGTTTGAACGACGGTTATACGGGCGCCAAAATTGTTAACGGCAATATAATATTTGAATCAATAAGTTAGCTGTGTTGGCAACACAATAGAATACGGTTTAAAAGAAGAATATTGTTTTTAAAAAAGAATGTCTTTTGTTAGTAGCTAAAAAAATAATGTCAGACGCGCTTGCTGCAAGAAACAGAATTATATAACTTGAAATAGTTATTTTATTCACAAGCCCTATCAAAAATGGCTACTAAATTATTTTTTTTTAATTACAATAAGACAAGGCAATAACGCTACTATTAACACAGCACAAAAGATAACAATTAATTACAAAATTCATTAAGTAACTAACGATAGGAATAACACGGTTTACTGCCTTTTACAACTTTTGACTAAAACACTATACTGATTTATTTTTCTGAAGTTCTACAACATTCTTTTACAGTGACGAAATAAAACTCGTTTTAAAAATATATAACTTCATGAAAGACGATCAGTAGTGGAGAGAGGAAGCCAGGCAAGTGAAGATGCTAGCCAATATTCATCAGTTACAGCTGAAATCAATTTTACAGTACAGAACCTCAAGAACGGTTGTGGCAACATTACCGTTTCTAAGCAAATTATATGCAGGGACCAAAGCATGTTGGGCTCTACCCAAGGAAAAATGGAGTTTTCTCTATTATATTTTTAAGGTACAGATCAATTAACATTAGCGTATTGTTGAATGATAAATAAAAAATAATTTAATAGATATGCAAATACATTGTGAATTGCCATATTAAAGATAAAATCAAAAGTGAATATTAAATAGTGGTATTAGGTAGACCTAAAAATAAAATACAGCAGCGTCCGTCACAAGGTACGAGTGTATTTTCCAAGTGACCTCAAATTGTCTCCCAGTTCCAGTTATATATCATTGGTGTCATAGTCAAGTGAACTACTTATTATAAATAATAATTTTATAATGTGTGAAATAAGTATGATTCATCATTTATCAATTCTACTTTGATAAATTAACAATGTTATATATTATAACCAAATTGATAATTATATATATTGACCAACGACATTGATAAGGCCAACATCTAACTTACTATATGCTGTTGCCAGTATAATTTTACATGATGGTAGATATGTAATCACTATCTACAATTGACACAATATTGAGCTTGGGTTTAGTCGCAGCAGAATCCAAAGTTGACCTACTGTTGACCTAGTCTTTACCTGGTTTAACGGCAATTCATACACATAATATACACGTACCATAGATAAGATTATCTAATATATCTATAGCACAGTTTCAATTGAATTATGTTAAATTTATTAAAATTATTTAATAATGATTATTAAAAATTTGATATTCGTTGCCTTGATTAGACAACATTAGGTTAACTGATATTTTATATTGCCTATTATCTATGCAATCACGTGTTCTAACTTCATACCAATTTTTCTTAAGGTCGGTCAAGCCGTTTTTGAGTTATCTCGAGATATACAGAGAAGCTCAATAGATTTATATAGTAGTATAGACACCAAGAAACTATAAAACAACGATTCGTTAGTGCATGGATTTTCAGCTTCGACCAGGTGACTTTGGACCTACAGAACACTGAAGGCATCCTCTAGAGAAATCTCAAGACTGTCAGACAGATGCAAGTAAGTAGACTTATGTTTAGCAGTGGACCTCAAAAGAATGAATGGATTTATAGACGGAAAGTAAATAATTCCATCAATGATTATCAGAAACAAAGGTTAGGATGACAATTAACTAGTTGTTATGATATGTGATTTATAACACTCATGTATTAAGGCACTGTTTAATCTACTTCTAAGTCGTTACATTTTCATTCTCGTTATACTTTAATTGACATTCTTACAACAACGTAGGCGCCAATGTCAATAATTGACATTCCGTCCACAGATACTACAACACTAGTTATTATGATCATCAAAACAAATACCATATCCATTTTTTTAATCTTTTTCTATTACATCATTTTAGAGCCCGACATTTTAGATAATGTTACGGCTTATTATTATTTTTTTTATTAAAAATGGTTTAATTACACTGAATTCTGAAATTAATACACGATTACAGTCTTGCGTGTGAAATGTTGCGAAATAAATAACTGAAAGCAACAATTACGTGCGAATTCGGTAATAGTCCCATAAGTGCAAAACGACCTTCGCCTGACTCGGACATTGTGCTTTGAGAGTGCAATTTTTACAAGTCAACCATGAGTGATATATTGTACTTATTATTATCATTATATTATATTATAATGTATTAAAAATACAATATTACGTACGTACAAAGGTATTTAAGTCTTTATTTAATAAATGCTGGCGGCATAGTCGAGACCCTTCTTTACGAATATAAAGGAGCACCAACTATTACGGTCTATTACGTGATCCGGGAAGTGATTCTACTCTACTTAGTTTATATACAAAAAAATATTTTATTTACAACCTTAATAAATTATTTTTAAAATATTTCACTGCAAACAAATAGCTTATCACCTCTATCTATACTAATATTATAAAGAGAGATTGGTAATTTTGGGAGTTTTTTTTACAAAAGTTAATACTTGACAACCATCCCACCTGATGGTAAGTGGTGATGAACTATGATGTTGGACGCATTAACTTATTCATTTCACTTTCCTCTTGAAGACTTCCACATGGTAAGCTGATAGAAACACAAAGCTTATTGACAACACCAGCCCAAATGTGACAACAGTACTCCAAACATGGTCAAACTTGAGCTTTGTACAGAGTTAAACGCTGGTTCGATGTGAAGTACCGCCGCACCTTCCCAAAGACCCCAAGTTTCCTTGAAGCCGCTTTAGCTTTGGACTCGACCGACCAGAGTTGACGGTCAAAGAAACATTAACTCCCAATAATGGAAGGCGGTCGGTCAGTAAACTCCAAGGATACATTCTGAAAAATAGGGGGTAAGATGACCGGGCTCTTCTTGGTGCTGAACAGACACGTCTGTGTTTTTTGTTGTACGCGCTAGATAATCTTCGGAACCACGGCACATATTCCAAAACTTATTTTATTACTGGAAAGGTACTACGTAGTTGTCGATGGGCGCAGACTACTATATTCGCACCCTTATAATGAAAGGGACTTAACTCAAAAATTGCAATTTATGGGAAATGACGAAGAAAGTTTTCAAAAATGTATGGTCTTGAGTAAATTTAAACAGACTGATGTATGAGGTTTTCCCTTTTTCCCTTTCTCACTCATAATTCGGGGTCTTTTTCACCATGGGGTTTTAGTGTAGGCTTTTTTAAGTAAATTTATAGTAAAATCTGGAATTTCAGGAATTTCGTGTTGAGTAACTTTCATTCTAAAGGTGCGATATTATATGTATCATAAACAATCTTAACCCGACCAAAGGCGGCGCATGCCACTAGTATCACATACAATGAGACTATGTTCTGACATTTATAAATAATCATCATAATCTTTACATAAAAAGGACATTTGTCGGTCTGAACGGAATTATCTATGAAATCTGCATGGATTCCTATACTAAATATAAGTATAACATTATCTGTTACGAAACTTTAAGCGTATGAGTTTACATGATAAATTATAAAATTCCTGATTAAAACGATTTACTTTCGTTCCGTTACTATTTTTGTGAAGAAAGGTAACATATTCTCGAAGCAAAACTAGGGCGGTTAGTACTAAAACAATATTAAAAAGGAAAAAAGAATGTTCTCACTCTGGTCTCAGAGAATGTAAATAAGTTTTTAGTGATAATTTCTGATATTAATTATGGTTGCGTATAAATATATGTTGTTTACAATATGCATTTTCTGTCTTTTATATATATACCTAATACTTATGCATTGCTATTTGTGAAAACTTTTAATTGGCCTTCAAATGTTGTGTTCCTTATATTATTCCTTGTGTAGTTGTAAGTTTGCCTAAAAATGTAAAATAAAATAAAAATTAATAAATAAAATAAAATATCCTCAAGCAGGTAGCTCTAGCAGTGTCTTAATAGAGAATCAAAACTAATACAGTCCGTTTCACAGAAATACCGAGACATCTTGGTTTAATACATTTTCTATATATTTTTATGTAAATAGTAAATAATAGTATGTGGTCACCGCCGCCCATGGACGGTTGTAACACATAAGGTGTCAATGACCCATTGTCCGCCGAAATCTAAGCGGTACACACGCTTATTACTACCTCACCAACATTTCAATGCACATAGATAAAAAAAAATATTAAACAGCTGATCCTACAAGCAGAGTGGGAGCTAGCCAAGCAGGTAAAGAACAGTACCACCAAGGCAATTTAATTTTTGAAAATTTGACTAGAAAGCATAGCCATTAACTAAATAATAAAAACACAAAATTGGTTTTTGTACAACTTTATTTGTAATGTTTAATAAATGCAAATCTTGAACAGTTCCTTAACATATAATAAACGTGTAGAATACGTGCTATCAATATTTCTTAATATACCATTAATAATTTTACCAACGAAGGTGTAAGCCATTGATAAACTTGATAAATTTCTTAAATCAAAAGAGTTGTAACGCAATATTTTTACAAGGTCTTACTAATTTCTTTGGTAAATCGTATCCAAACTAAACCTTCCTGGGTACTTTTTTAACTGACATATTTCATATTGCACAGAAGAATAATTTTATCCAGTCTGTGATAGAATCAAAGCTCCGCACAATAAAAACTTTATCTAACTTTACATAGATCGATATATCTAAGCCACTTTACTTCTTCAAAAATGTTTTAATATACTACTGTTGAAAATAATTTTCTTGTTCCTTGTCTTTTTTAATAAAAAAATAAATCAAAAACAGATATACAATTGCGATTGCAATAAGGTGTATCTGTGCTGTGTTGCGTTGTGTTATGTTCAGCACGGTGACTGACGTGTAGAGATTAGATGGATGGATACTCAAAGGTGAAAGTAGCAACTTATTCCTACATAATACGACCTAATGTCTAGTATTATATTTAGTTTATTAAATCCAACTTTTTATCTTTTCGATCGACTACAACATTGTCGATTATGTCCGAGGAAACTTCACGCTGAGACATTTCATCTTCAGTTGTTATTTTTGCTATTGAATGTCGTCTCGTCTTTTGTCGTGGAGGCACGAGACCAAGTTATGGTATTCTGGGACGCACGGTGGTGCTTCGTTTCTCTGAACCTGAATTAAAAAAAATATATGTACATACATTGTAAGTAATAAACGTTATCTGTGTGATCGACTTGATCAAATAAGATTGTATTTACACATATATTTGGTTAAATCAAACGATAGTGCATAGTAACATTAAACTGAAGCAATGTTGGGAACAATTAAAAATTGTTTGTGAAAAGAATACAAGAAAATACTTATTCATTCGTAGTACAAAATGAGGGGTACAGGGGAATAATGATGGGTGTTATCTTTTTTTTGTTTTTTTTTTGTCTGTGGCATCATTTGAAAGTCCATTGAAAATAGTTTCGTTTTTATCGGAATACACACAAAAAACGCTACTTATTACCGAATAATCAACCACAAAAAGTTGAGGTACAGGCTAAAAACGATGAAGGTTTCGTGAAACAGACAAAAAACGATGGATGTTAATAGAAGTTACGTGCTACGACACATGAACTTCGACCGAGCTGTGAATGTAAGAGACTTAAATGTTTCGAAGAGATTACCGAAGATCAGTGTAACAAACTTATTCGGCAGTTCAACGAGTTAGGTAATAATCAGGAACCAAACGTATACTTAGGTGGTTTGATTACGATGCATAGAGTAGGACAACGTCGGTCCCGCAAGGTAAATAACTAACGTGAGCCGCAGCACTGTTTGATTCACTTTCATCATTATAATTATTGGAATAATGGGTACTTTTTTCATTATACTTTTTAAAAATAAATTTGATGTCCAAATAGCTTTGACTTGTATTAAAACCATGACAATAAATATAAACTTACAAACATAAATGTTATGAAATGTGAGGATAGTGTTAAAGAAATGCTCCGAGTCTTTGAACGTAGGAATCTAATTCTCTCTAATTAGGGTAAAATTGACACTCATAATAACTTCAAATGTTAAAATTATTATTACCGAAGTTAATATTTTCATACAAACACCACTAGATAAGAATGTAATTATTAGAGCCAATAATGCAGGTTTGTTAGTTTATCAATCAGAAACCAGTTAAATAGTTTTGAAAGTGTTCCTCGCCAAAGTTGTTCCAAATCGACTCGATGTACCTTTCCTGTCTTTTCGATTTAAATCCATACCGATAAATTTATCTTCATTGTTGTTTACCAAATAACTACATTAGCATTATTTGTTATCTGTTAACACTATTTCCATTTAATTATTTTAAATGTCTTTATCGTTTAAATTCATACTGCATCGTTCCCAGTAATTATTCATTGTATTTAACTCTGAATAACTATATATTTCATGCTTATATTAATTATTACTATTTGCTCTATTTTCTAAAAGTGCTGACGTATTTCTCTGAATGCTGTAAGCTGTAAGCTTATTGTCTTGTTATTCCTTTTATATCTATCATTTTTAATTAGTGTAGCTGAAGGGGTAATTATGAAAATGGTAAACTTAATCCTTGGTTATAGTGCAGTGGTATTGTTCGATACTTCGCCAGTATCCCAATCTGTTACCATATTTGATCTAATCGTGTCACTCGCTCTATCTTTAAATGAATTCCTTTCAATGGTTGTTCTTGAATCCTCTCTTCGATATTTTTGAAATTTCTCTTTGATCCTGATTGAAAATAACCTTTGTGAATCTTTTGATTTTTCCTCTTATATTTTAAAATCATGTGCCTACTTCTTGTCTTACGCAGATAACACATGGTACATGTTTTAGTGCTCTTTAACGGCTGGTAATATCATATGCCATTTGCCCGTTTGTTTTATCATGAAGTATAAGGTTTACTATGACTTTTTAAATATACTGATTTTACTTACTATCCTTTTAAATAACACTACTTAAATTGTACTTGTACTTATAGTAAGTCATAGAGTAATTGTCCTTTTTATTTTATTATTTGTTATGGGTGGCATAGATAAAAAGAAATATGGCGTCACAAACAACCATCAAAAACATTAAGAACAAATATTTGTCTGTCCCATAAACGTCGACCCGGGCCGGAAATTGAACCACCCGCGTTCCCTCGCTCGGCATGCAGAAACCTGTGACACTACCAATTGCTCTACGGGGTCACATAACTGGTACGAACCTCTCCTTAAGAAGGTTGAAGATCTGCCGTTTGCACACGAATATGATGAAGATGACCAAGCCGATGAGAACATTGTAGACGTCAGTAACGCGCCAGTGTTTGCTCGGGTACAAAGCGCTGACGACCTCAAGGATCCAGCTGAATCCCATCAAAATGAATAGTTTGATGTACAGGAACAGCCTGGAATAGAACAATGATTGATAGTGACTTTTACAATGACAAATATTAGTAAACATTTTTCTAGTGTAGTTTACAAGTTTACAAGTTCATTTTGGAAAGTGTGCTCAGGAACTGTTCGAATTAATTCTCCCATCGTAGTTCTTGCGCCGAAGAACCCGCCGTTTGGTGACCATCAATCCTTACGTAATGAGCGCCCCGAGTGGGAGTATTGTCAAGCATTAAATTATTTTGTATAAAAAATGGATTTAAACTCACTAAGCGGGTAAATTGTGTTAAATTCATCCTGTAAGAAAAGTTTGTTTGAAGTTACACAAGACTGATACGAATGTAGACTTTTTCGTAAACTAAATTACTTATGACATATGACAGCAACTTTAACATTGAAGATAGATATTTTGTTAAGTACTATCTACTTTATAATGTTCAATCGGGTATTTATTGTATTTTATGTGATAGTAGGCAAACAAGCTGACATGCCACCTGAAGGCAAATGGTCACCGTCGCCCTCAGATATTACCAGGGGCGTCACCAAGGTATTGATGGTCTAGACGGGTGTGATAAACCCGCATCATGAAGGATCCCATGTCGTAGCACTATGAGAATATCGCTGGTTGTTCATTCCACAGTTTACACGTACGTAGCAGGAAGTGTCGGGTAAACCTTACCTTAGACGAATGCTACGTATAGAGATAATGTTTGTGGATTTTGGTATTGCAGTGTGTTGAACGGTGATGGAAACTCGCCGCCGGTATTAAACAGTTCTTCACAACTTTAAACATTATTCATTATACAAATGGTAGAAATCACAAAGAGAGCTCAAGTCTCTTCGTAATCTAAGAGATACTAAGCCGTCCGTGTGCTTGAGTTCGTCGTAGCATAGGGGTAGTATTAATTTATTTTGCAACTATTTCCGAGAAAGAGACAGCAGCATTGCCGTCCAGCTATCATAAAATCACCTTGCTCTGATAAAATTCCCTTATAACACGACCTACTATTCCTGTATAGTATAAAATAAGTATACACCATAAAAATTTAATTGTATTGACGAATCACTAATTGTTACAAAGAAATGTTAAATTAATAGCTGGTCAATAATTATGTACCTACGCTTACGAAATTTTTGCTATTAATGATCATTTACTCAGGAATGTAATAGATAGATATTTGTGAACCATTAGTCAGAATAAGTACTAACGTTTGTTTGTTATTTTGTTGGTCGTGCCGAGTACTTTCCCTGGAACTGAGCACGGAGGTTTCCTTCCATGTCATCGCGATCTTCACCGCAGTCAGGGTGAACAGCACCATGTTCGCCACGCAAAGAATTAAGATTGGGCCGTACAGATATAACAGCCTTGTATTACCTAGAAACAAGCGATATAATGTTAGGAATGTTCGGCGAAAAACAAAAGCGGCCATAACAAAACAGGCAATAAGAACTATCCTGAGCACGTTAGGCGATTCTCGACTTTATTCCTAGTGTAAAAGGGCGAATATCGTGTACATGTTTGCTTAATTACCTGCGTCATGTATGATCTATTGTTTTCCAAGGATATTGACGTGAAAAGCTTTGAAAGTTGTAAAAAGTCCGGGAAATGGTTTAATTAGCGGATAGGGATATCCAAGGTTCATTCCTATCTCGTATACGAAAGCGAAGAGTTCGCTTTTCAAAGCAAAATACCTGCGATTAACGAATGCGACTGCAGCTGTTTATTAGTGTTGAATTGCAATAAAGTCTCTTCGAAAGAACTTTGGTGTTTTCGAATACGTGTATCCAGACACGTAACAATATTTTTTTAAACCACTATTATTAAATATATCTTTGAGAAAAATTTAGTGAACAATCAATTACGAGTACATATACATAGGTAATCAAAATATAAGGAAAAATTATCAATTTGTGACAAATATACTCTTTGCCTTACTTGGATTATAGTTGTCACAAATTGGTACTGCGCAAATTTATATAAGCTAAACAATAAATCATTTAAATGGATATTAAATAACACTCGTTTACATTTGATTACTTGACAAAATAAACAACTTTAGGCAAATCCCAAGGTATATATAATATTGCTCATACCGCACGGTTATTTAAGACCAAAGTTCTATTGAACTTCATAATCAGTAACATTCCAGTTAGCATAAAGCTCATATTTAATTGTTTGCATAAATTATGTTATACTGTGTTATTTAGAAAACTCACCACTCATGAAGCATCCTAGTAATCGTATCATAGGCAGCCAGGGGTGTTGCGGCAGGCCGGAGTATTCTAGGCTCATCACCAGGACGGTGAGGATCGATGGAACTCCAAAAGCATACATTGTGTATGAGCGTAACTGTGACCAGACCAACAGCTTCTGCGGCCGTATTTCCCGGTTTCCGCTGAGAAATAATAATTGTTGAATAGATAATTATTACTAAGTCAAGTAAGTCTTCACCATTATATTCAGGATATGAATTGATAAATAAGTACATAAAAGGATAGTTGTCAACTTTATTTAATCAACAGGATAGGATGAAAGGAAAGCTCCCGATTGAAAAGTATCACATTATCGAAAAATTATATTATTAAAATTACATTTTGCATAAAGGTTTTTTTTAACAATCAATTTCGAAAATTAAGTTATGTCATCGCTTATAATGTAATGCCTACCGTGCGTTATCTGAGAAGAAGAAGCGGCAAGAACTTCCAAGGAGAATATTTTTTTACAGATACATTACTTCCTAATTACATTAGTTAATGTCTTCGTTATGTTATTTTTATTTAAATCAGACTTCGACAAGAAAGCTTTTAATCTTTGCTATAATAGCATGACGTTTACAATTTGGAAATCCGTCAATTTTGAGGGAATTTTGCAATAAATTTTTAACACATCTACTCGTGAACGAACCTGTTTCATGAAGTCTGAAAGTTGATTCTACTATGTTATGTTGGAAACTTTACAAAAGTTAATTGATGTTTCGTCCATTACTACCTTAAATTGGAAAGAGTATGTAGTTAATTTAAATTAGAGAGCATGGGATACATGCACCAACCTGAAAACCCGCCATATGTCATAGCACATGACATTGAGCCAAAAAAATGCCGACAACAACGAGAAGTAAATGATGAACGCTGAAAATTAAAATTTATATTATATTTCATTTAAAGCCAAAATATAACGTAAAAATGGTGTCGATATATTGTTGCATTCAGGTTTCAATTATTTTGAGGGTTCAGTTGATGGTTCTGGTTTTCCTGTTAGCCTTTATAGCTTATCTGTGATGGAAATTGCTATGTTTAAAACGTAAGTAGTGCGTTATTATTGTGTATTTTAGGTAAAGGTATTGAATAACTGCGTAGAGAAGAGTATTGTTAGGAACTACATATAACAACAATAAAACGTATGGTAACAACGTACAAAAATCGATATTTAAAATTTAAACTTACTCATAACTTCACAGGCTCGTTTTGTTTGCTTCTCATAGTGGATCAGTAACTGCATGGTCGCCATGGTCAGAAATCCCACGAAGAGACACGACAGATACGCTATGAGGACCCTGCCGTGAACGTTGTGAAGTTTGGGGAGCCATATGTAAACACCCACCGTGAGGAGAATGAACGCGCATGAAATTAACATACCTGAAAACAAGATGATTGGTAACTTGTTTACTATGGATTACTTATCCGCCTATACCCTCCCCTTAATATTTTTCATAGTTTTAAGGACTAATTCGAAAACACACGGGCCATGTGATGTTAACCAGCCTCTGACGTTTATTGATAAGTGGAACCTCGGAAGAAAAGCTAATGCATCACGGGTGTTAAAACCTTATTTTGGAAGAACCCCATGTAAAAGATAGATTCCCTAAGGAAACTCATTTCACAATTTGCAAATACGCGGCAAAAACGGTATTGAAAATTGAATTTTGGAGGATCTTTAAAAATGTAGTCGATGTGAACGAAACTTCAATCTTCGGTTTGTAGTGTAAATACATAATTTATACTGTGTCAATATTAACAATTACTCTAGATAATCTTCGTGTGACTTTTATTAATTTGGCGTGGATATAATGAAGATTTTTAAGAGTCATTAATATATCCATTCAATTCAATCCAAAATCTTAGTAAGGTGACACCACAAAGTTGGTAAAAATATTAATTTTTGTTTATGTTATGCACACATGACCTTAAAGGATTTAAGGATTAATTTCAATGTAGGAAATGAAACGCAGGATTGTTGAAGGCACCTATCTGATATTTCAGTGAGTTCTGTAGTTAGCTCTGAATTTAAGTGTCTATGTTAAAGGATACTTATTTTTCATAAATTCAAGAGATTCAAGGATATTCAAAGTAATAGTAACTTACATATAGCCGTGACAACGTAGTCATTTGGGTCTTCGTCTTTACCGAAGCAGACCAACGCTTTCACACTTGTTCTATTGTTGCCATCTTCCTGAACAAAATTTTCAATGCAGTAATTTTCTGGACGAACTTGCATCCATGGTGGAACACGATGTGGCGCTGGTACGTATAATTTACCATCCTAAAATAATTGTAACCATTCAAAAATTATTTAATTACATGTTTTGGACAGAATTTGTTGGGTACAGGGTCACATTTTGCAGTATGTTTGAACAAATGGTGTGTCTATATTTTTATCTTACGCCTTCAGATTGGAAGAAGAGAGGAGATGTTCAGCTGAGTTAAATTGATATATGACGAGACTGCCAATTTCAACGATTTCCTTGTGATACAAAAATTCAAATTAGGAGAAACAATAGGCTATGAATCTTCTTCTTCTTCTTGTATTGTACGGTAGAAATGGATTGTCAGGAATTCGGTCTTACACAAGCAAGTGAGCAAGATGTCCAGTAAACACGATAGTATCATAGTGTATCAAGTTTTGTTGTCATGTTAAACTGTAAAAGTAGTCCAAGTATTACATAGTTCTACGAGTATGCTGATATTATTATTCAAGATACTCCTGACAGGGGGCATCCTACATTTGTTCGTGTTCATGTTCATGTTGCTAGGGATATTGGGGATGTTGGTAATGTTGAGGTGTTAAAACACAAATAAAACACAAGGAAGCACAAAGATACAAGATAGAAGCAGTTAAACAAAAAAGAAAGAATGAAAAATTTGGCTTCTGCTTTGCTTCTTTGCCGCGGCGAGGGTCTCGATGCTACCGCACCAGCTAATAGCTCCGCAGTACGCAGTACGTTTGTTCAGACGAAATATTGGCAGAGCGTTGTCCTCATGGTGTGTTGTGGTGACGGCTTTCCAGATCGCCTTGAGAAGATCCCCAATCTGTTCACAGTTAATCTTTTCCTGGAAAAAACGATATGAACGGTAATTTGGAGGCACGAAATATCCCACTTCCGAAGTGAGAAATGATACAAACTCAATTTAAAATTACTTAAAACAATTTACATCGTATTATAATAATAAAATATTATATTCCAAAAAAAAACTAACCCTTTATTTCTATGGCATGTATTAATTGGATTCCAGGTCGGGTCTGATCCAAACTATAATTTTGAAAAAAAAAAACAAATCTATGTGTTGTAGTCCGTGTTTTTAACTTTCAAGTGTATATATGTCACTGGTAACTAAATTATAATATGGCGCAAACCAATCTACAAGATACTGAACTTATAGAAAAACTATATCAAAGCAGAAACCATGAGGGATTTGCCGGCTTTAGTTGGTATCTTGATACTGCTCCACTTCATTTCCGCGGCATAGGTAGATGCTATCGCACCAGCTAGCAGCTACGCAGTCAATTTTGTCCGGATCAAACATTGGCAGAGTGATGTCGTCGTCGATATGGAGTCTTGTGGAGACAGCATCCCTGATCTGTTCACTGTCCAAACTTTTCCTGGAAAATACAATTTTAATGTGAATTTGGAGGCATGAGATATCCCCAGTTCTGTTGTGAAAAATTATGTGTAAGTATGTATAATAGAAACTGGCATAATAGCAATCTAATATCAACTAATTTCCATAAACTGGCATAATATCAACATAACATTAATTAGATTGTATAAATTGAAATTGACATTGTAACAATATTATATTATAAAGATATTCACTTACTCCACTTTTCCCGGTGGTCATGCTCCGCTCCGTAGTCGGCCAGACGAATGCTCGAGTGCTTTTTTTTTGCGCCCAGACAAAGGAGATAGGGTTACCCTCCGGAAAGCGGGGGAGGGGGTGGTGAATGCTCATAGCATACCAGCGCAGCCGGCTGCGCTGGTTATGTGGGACTCCCGAAAAACCTAGGGGTCTACCCACTAAACACCACCCGAGGCTGGCTTTGGCCTGAAGGCCTCTAAGCCGTCATCCGATGAGGGAAAAGAGGTGCTAACTCTAGTGCTCGAATATCGGTGCTCATATACTCATATCACATTACTGTACCAACAACGCTATTGATCGACTAGTCCTCTATTATTTTTGAAAAACAATTCTAAAAATTCTTAATAATTCGTAATATTAAATAAACTACATTTAAAATGATTTTAAACAATGTATATCTTATTATACTAGTAAAATAATATAAACACGAGTTTTGAGTAAACAGTGTGGCATGAGGGGAATATTGGTGGCGTTGTTCGTCACTTAGTATTTAAGTCTGCACGCTATTAGACCATCATCACTCTCATTTTAATTATTTTATAAGCTGTTACTCTGCTCCAATTATTGTAGAATAAGAGCATATACGTCGACTTTGCACCCTACGCTTTGAAAGCACGTTTCTCGTAAAAAAATAAATTGGAATTGTGCTCTAATGCTTAATAAAGTGAAATTTATAATTCTGTTAATATTGTATAATGTATAATTTTCTATTGCTTCTGTTCTCAGACGATGGAACCTGGCAACCACGCACCGACAGCAACGGTGGGATCAAAACCAGACAACTCAGTGCTACTCAACCTCCGGATCCCATGTTCACCATGGAACATGTTATGTTTCTTGTTCAACTTGTTACTAAACAAGCAGCAGCGAGATGTTTTTGAAAACTTTCGAGTGGAAGTCCAACTGATTCGTCTACTGAAAGCAGGAGCAAGTGCAATGGCAGTTTCGCAGAGACCTTTGTTGTAATCGAGTGAGTCGTTTTCATTTGGTTAATATCGCGTTCTAACATGACGTTTCTTGGTAAAATAATAATTTGCTTTTGAATTTATAGAAAATAATAAAATAATAACGATGTAATAATGACTGGCATAAGTCAGGCTACTCTAATTAGGACTAGTTAAATTGTCATCGATCGAATTTACGTGTTTTCAGGTTGTATTTATGGTTGTTACTTAACCGTTTTCGCCGGTTAGTCGCTATTTACTCGGTGTGACGTATGATTCTACAAATTAAATTCACTTACATCTTATAATTACCGGCAGTAGTAAGACTAATAGAGAGGTATAACGCGTCATTACGCGCCACATTAAAAAGAGTGCTCAAAATCGTCGAGATTAGAGATTGCTATTAAATGTCTTAAGGGTTTTGAATACATGGAAAACTTACAAGTATCCTCATTATTATTTACAATAAATGTGTGACTATCGAAGTTTTATAATTAAAGATAAATGAGGCTTGTAACCCTAGTGAGAATTAACACGTTACTTTGCGTTGTGCTGGATTTAGTAAAGTGATTGAAGTTATTTGTTTCGAGATCGAGTTTATTGTTTTCTCTTTTTACCTCTTGGTAATTACGTACAGTGTTGTTTTAATGTGTAAATACTGATCAACGACTTGAATTATTTATTCACGAGTTCAAAATGTTCTTTGACATGTTGTTAGTAAAAATAGTTGTTACCTAATACAGCCAAATGTTAGGTGTTTTGATATTGCCGTTACTTTTTGCTGTTTACAGAAGTATTAAAAAGAAATCTGTGATGTGTCTCACAATCATTTGAAAGACTTCAAATGAGTGGGTCTATGAGTGGTCTGTGCAAAGTTCCGTATTTGACTTAAGACCATGGTAGCTTGGTCGATTCACTTCGCCTTTAGGTGTCGTAGCGTAAACAGCTCCGTGATCAGGAGCTTCAGTTGTTGGTAATGTAGTTCAAGGAAAGTCAATGTACACCCGATATTGCTAAAACTTACGACTGTGGGACTGGTGCTCCCATATCGACATTATAAAAGATTTTACTATTCCTTCACACGAAGCTTGTGTAGGAGTTATATTGCAATTAAGAGGTAGGACCAAAACATGGTCATTACTTTCAACGACTTGGGAACAAGTAAAAACAGAACTAATCCAGATAATTTTTTTTCTAAGGAATGAGGTATTTTAATGACGTTCAAAAATGGAGGGCCTACACTTCGGACCAGGCATCTAGTTGCGCCGAGTACGCTGCTACTGCTTGGTCCATGTTCGAGGGATCCGGCCTGAAGCTGAAATAGTGGAAACCCTGATTACTGGTATACTAATTTATTTGTGTTGAAATATAGTGTTAAAACACCAGGTTCATTGCCAAAACTGGTGTATGTATTTAAGACTTATCACAAACGTAAATCGAATATTCCATCTATAAAAATCGATATCAAAAAGCCACGTTTTACGAATCTTGCTCTAAAAAAAGTCAACCTATTAAAGGCATCTTGCTAAGCAACCTGTAGCGATGACCACTGCAACTTCTCCTATTGATAAGTCACATTTTTTGTCAGTGATTCACATATAAATCTTTAATTTGCTAATAAATCCGTTGTACGTAACTATTGCCGTCGCGAAGGTCAACTCTAGAAAAACCGTTTTCATCAAGCTGAAAGCCTATAAGCCCTTCATCTTATATAAATTACTTCTTATCACTAGATCATCTCGTTCAAATAGTTAAAGCAGACACTTATATTTCCCGTTTTAACCCTTGCACAGTAAATAGAAAGACAGACCCTCAAGTACATATATAAGGTTTCGTTTTATCTTCAGGTAAATCCTAAAAATGTGTGTTTAGTTATTTCGGAGTGAAAGGTGAACTTTATGAGCAACAAACAAGTCTATGGCGTACGGTCCTTGGTGTAGAAGGTCACGGGGCCCAGTACCAAACAGCTTTGAGGCTTCTTTGTCTGCCTGGTGAGCCATCATCCTCGTTCTAGTGTTAATCGTAAAATATTTTAAGGTTTGTTGCACGTGCAAAATGGATAATAAGTGGGTCTCTTGATCTGTGACGTGTTGGTGATACCTCTAATGTTGCGGACGTACATACGTGGGTGGCGGTAACCACTTAACATCAGGTAGCCTTAGCTCGTATGTCGATTGCCGGCTATTAACATAAAAATAACGCTGTGAATCAGAATAACTGGATGTGATAAAAATAGGGCAAATCATTGTGTCGGTATTCGGGTTAAGGGCGATTGTGTATTAAGAGAAACTCCACACGGTTTATAGCTTTTTATTTTAAGAGTTTTTAATAATATTTGGATCGATACCATCTAGTACATTTGGAAATCAATAAACACGCAAACACATTCCTCATTCGGATTCAACTATTGTGTACTACACAAAATGTCAGACATTAACAATGATAATAAAGCTTGCATAAAAATATTATTAGTGTAAATATTCAAATGAAATTGAAGAATTGGTCACGGGATCTACATGTTATATTAATATAAATATAACGCCTGTAAATGAAAAAGAGTCTAGACACGATGATATTTTCAACGTGAATCAAGAACAAATTTAGAATACCAAATTAGTATATGATTGATAACAAATCTAGACATGTCTATGTATGACTATGACTATATATATTGTCTATTACTAATTTTAAATATAAAGATGTGAACGGTTTTTAAAGTATTAAACATTAAAATAAACCACAAGACCGAACCAATTTTGGGATTATGAAAAAGTATGTGCTGTGTCATGAACATTTTAATAAGTATTCGTAAATGCCAAAAGGCATTAAGTTTCTCCTTTGTATCGTGTAGTATTCGTAGATTAATATTAGTATTAGAAGTAGTATTTGGTGCATCGAGTATTAATAGTAGTAATTGGTGAATACAAAATACAAAAAAAAATATATGAATAATTATTGTAAAGTTAATACTATTTCAGGACAATTCCCCCTTATTTGTATCTACCAATCTAAGCTTGGACTGTTTATTCAATGTTGTTTTAATATAAGTATAGTAAGACCTTTATATTATTTAAGAATTAATAATTTGGTTATTTCAAGTTAAGCTGAATAACTGAAAAAAAATTACAATGTAACTCCTGCTCCATTAACTATTTATTTAAGTTGTCAAAACCTACAAAAAATTGGCATTTTGTATAAAATCATTCATCAGTCATTTATATGGGAAGACATATATTTTTGAATAATAGCTATGTTTTATGTTAATAATCGACAAAAGAACAGAAGAGCCACCTGTTGGTAAGTGGTCACCGTCGCCCATTGACATCAGATAGACCAAAGTTATCACTGATGCGTTGTCGGCTAGAAAATAAGAAGTTAAGAAATAAAGTATTGACTCTCAAGCCCCCAGCCGGAACACGACGAGTCGTTTGGCGGCTGACTCAAGCAGGAGGGTGGTAGCTAGCCAGGCAGGCTTCACGGAAAGATAATAATACCAGTAATAATATTAGTGACTTAATAATAATACTGGTAATATAAACCTTAAGCGGATCCCCACCACTAAACAGTATATGGAGTTTCATATATCGAATTATACGAATGAATACATTGTTCGTATACATTTAAAGACTAAAGAATTTTGTCATCATTTTCATATATGACCGTTTTCGTAAGTGATCCATTAATCCATTATGTTGTTCTTTTTTAAGATGTAAATACTGTCACCATTATTAGTATTATATGAATAGATATGTACAAAATCATACATACTACATAATAATTCCATTATTACGAATATGATATGATTAAAAACGTAGTATTGACATACACATCATTTTATCTCATCCTGTTATGCTTGATATTTAATCATGCCATATCTTTTGCATATACTATAAGAACCATATACAACTTCCTGTAATGTCATAGTGTTGTTGCGTTGAGGTTATTTAGGATTAACATGTATTAATCATTAATATGAATATTATTAATATTAACACATTAATCGTTCAGTGTTAATTTGCGCTCTTTGTTATTTAAACAGGGAGACGTCCCCTATATTGAAGAGAACACGACATTAAATTTGTTCTTACAAGTTTTTTTATCCCGAAGAATCATTTTTATTGGTTGTACTGATTTTTAAATTCTTTACATTTGTCTTCTTGTTAATGTAGATATTATTATCGAGGAATTACGAGTATATACACGAAATAAAAAGATGTAACCAAAGAAGAAATGCGATGATGAACCTATTTTAGTTTTTTAAAATTCCAATTTCGTAAATTATTTTTGTGACCAATAATTAATGATCTCCGTCCGAGATTCATTGTTTCCTAAGTTTGTTGTTTAGGCAATACGTCAACGTAATATATAAATCAATTAGTTTCCTATTTAATTTATAAACCATATTTGTAACTAACTATTGGGTATATGTGTATCTAAAAAAATGTTATTTAAACTCCGTTTTTATTGAGTGCTTTGGCTTTAGTGGCAGTTTCACAAATATACCCAAGTTTTATATTAAACTCCCATACGATTACAAATTTAGTGTAAATTAAATATACATATATTTTATTGTTATTGGCGTTTATTTTTACTTACTTATTACTACAACTTACTTACATAGTAAATAATCTTTGTTGACATCGGTTAAAATTTTTCGTGACTAAAAAATACAAAAAAGTCCTTCAATGATATCGATATTAAATGTACACATAGGCAAGTGTATATTTTAACTATACTATATATACAGTATATAGTTTCAAAAGCCAACTAAGTATTTTTTTGTAATATTTAATACTCACGGAATAATTACCTCTCGATTGATGAACGATATGATAACAATCTTATCCTTTATTCTATCGATGTTGTGTAACTCCGATTTGACATTAATTTGTTGTAACTACTAAGAATAACATTGACAACGCAGTAGTCTAAAATTCGTAGGAATGTAACCTACTTTAGTGAAAAGTGACCAACTGTTCTACTATAACTTTCTTTCTTTCTTACCCGACAACCCATCAGTGATACCTGTAATGTTACTAAATCCATAGGTGACGGTGACCACTTACCATCAGGTGGCTCGTCTGCTCGCTTGTCGGTTAAATACATAAAAAAAACTATATGAGCGTTTGCAGACTGACGATATTGGTATGTAATTCTATGGTCTACTTTGGGGAATTCTCGCGCCAGATTTTAATTCATGCGCGTCTCGCTGCGCAGTAGATACGCAATTTAGGGGTGCACACACAGGAGCACACATAGCAGGCAGCAGAACAACAGAGGACAGACATAGAAGAGATTACAGGAGCGTGCTTGGGTGCACAATATGGTAATGGAAATGCGCTATGTTCAATTTACAGAAGTCAAAAACTTTGCGAGTTTATTTAAGGCGATTTAAATAAAAAAGTAATTATGCACATTCCTTTGCAAGAATTACGTCTACGAATGCACAGACAAGGAATTTATAGTAAAATGATGTATATAAATTCGCATTTCAACTATATATGTAATCACGAATCAAATCAGACGCTACCAGAATTTTATAAGCTATTTTTAGCATATCTTCGACATGTACACTAATTTGACCGTGGCGACGATTCATCTTGGAGTATTTATACCATTAAATATGCCTACCTGTAATTCCTAACGAGATCCACGTTTTTCGAAGAAAACGAAAAATGAAGGTATCCACCGTTTCATATGCAGATTTTATATAAGACTATGACAGAAGAGCAGTTAGCAAAATAATTAACGAGTTTCTATGGTTTCTCATGCTTTATTCTTAGGCACTATTTAGAATAAGATAATTTTAATAAAGATTAATTACCGTTTTATAAACTGTGAATAAATAAATTTGTACACGAGAAGTTTCTTCGTATTCGATATGTATTATAAAGTTGTGATTTTAATTCGCATATTAATTGATTAGGATAGAAAAAAGATTTTTAGTTAAAAGTCTACACGTGTGACTTTTTTACATCTTCCAAAGCGTTTCGTGAATTTGAATTTTATGATTTTAATTAAAGAGATGAAATTAATTTAAAAAACCCATTCCAAGACATCCAGCAATAATGTTTTCAATGTTACATTTTTTAAAACATTTTTATTATGAAGATATTATAAGAAAACCTAAATCACGCTATCGAAGTTTCTTACCCCGTCGGTATAAATACAGCTCTCCCCTCTGTATCTCTCAGAGGCCCGTTGTCGCGGTGTGAACCAGTGACGTCACGCTGGTCTGACGTGAAATTTCTGAGTTGTACAGCGCGCATGCGCCGTAGTGAATTCACAGTTCCTCATATTTGTGTTTGAAAGCATTATTAACTGTAAATTCGGATTACTCAAGTTCTTGTAACACCGAGGCGTCTGTAACTCCTTTTGTTAATTTGAAGTCTGTTTGAAATCCATATTATACGTAGTGCTACTTCTGGCAATTATCATTGTAAACTTTCGATGTTAGGATTTCGCGGCAATACGTTTCCGTGTACTGAAACGCCGTGGGGTTTGCTGCAATAGGTCGTTATAATTTCTTATTGAATAATAACAGGCAAACGAGATGTACGTGACGTGAAGGATTTAATCAAAGTCGGGCCACGTAATGGTGTTTGGTCACTACCGTCGGTTACGTTCGCAAAAATAGACACGTGATGGACTCGTTATCGGCCAAGAAGGAAGTTATACAACATACCTACTGAAAATTAGCATTTGCTTTTGTTTTATTATGATCTACTCCACGATCAATCGGAAAAACAGTTAAAAACTATAATTTATATGAGTAAAATCCTACAACCCATTTTATGTTGTTTAAACGAGAAATATTCAAAGATGCTTTTACCATATGTAAAGTTAATAATTGTTTTATAAGTTAACAAGATTGAGTCCCTCCGTGAAATAAAGCTTACACATGATATTAGGATTCACGCTGTCAAGTGTCATTGGACGCTTGGCCGAGAGACCACGAAGTATCTCGGATAGTAACAAACACAATCTATGGTATTAAGTACCTTTGGGTGTGAATCGAAACGGGGACACATTGCTCGTTACGCGAGGTCATCACCAACGTGGTTATAGAGTCGGCTGAGTTGCTTAAAACTGATGTTTGTCTATGCTAAAGCTGAATGAATGGAAACTTTATTCATCATAAAGTTTAATTTAATCACCATGCTAACAAGCCACAATAACTTGCCAGGCGCGTCTTTGTTGACGTCATGGTGCCTCGCTTCAAGAGTCCGGTGATCAGATAAAGATGGCCTTATAGTAATAAATTTTTAGTATGTACGAAGAATATAAACAGAAGGAAGTCTACGTCATCGAGAAGAGTTCGGGCCGATTTCAATGATTTGTGTATCTATCCTCTACTGTTAACTGTTCGTTACTTTTTTGTTTGAACTTATTCTATATTGTTATTGTCTAGGAGTGATAGATAAATTTAATGGGTAAAAATGTGTATCTATCTCTGTTTATTGAAACACTAAAAGCAGTTAAAGCTTTTATAGGTATGGTTCTTTTGATTACCACTTAATAATAGATAGGTTCTTCAAAACGTCTGTTGATTGATACGGGTTCTTAGACGAAAATCATTGTTAGTATACACATAAACAGACATTATTATAGACGGTTTACTGATGTAGTTATACGTGACAATATCTGTCATTTTTCTGTAGTCCACAGCTAGACAGGCCTCCCTTCACTGGGGCCTATTTTTTACTTATTATAAGTTGATGCTTGATGGTAAATGAGTTACTCGTACTTGATATTTAGCTAGTATTTCGTCTTTCCTTTGATTCGGAAAATATGATCGTTATATTCACAAAAAGTAATGGCACCTCAAACGTTTGTTACTCTTGTTTATCAGGCGTTTTATAAATTTCTTATAATTATCCAAAACATCTTAATCTTCATCGTGAATCGATTGGTAAATCGCAAGAAAATCTCAGCAATTCTTTTTGACATTTTCACAAACAAATAGACAGAGACTTTGTTTTTTTAATTGTATGTAGTGATTCTTGAGCGCAACGTCGTGGAGTGCGGCAAACCCCTTAACCTTTTGTAGGAAACCCACTAGATTGCCTTCACTGTAGACTGGCTTATTCATATGCAGTACTTAAAATACTTATTAAGTACTAGTTACATGGCACGGCTTCGCACGTGTGCGATTTACTAACGAAGTAAATAAGAAATGCACTTAGCAAAAAATATAAAGCGTGTTTATTTTTTTATAACGCAATGTATACAAATAAAAGAAAGTTTGTCAACAAGAAAAATTTATCCCGCACAAACTTTCATTGAGCAAAATTGTAGAACTGAACGCTATATTTTTCTAAGGACATTTTCTTTTAATACCATTCAAATTTTAGAGATTTACGTTGGATTTTCCAACAAAATAATTACACAAACCTTACTTTGACAATTACGAAATGGAACAAAGTATCAGCCAAATAAATCTCGTCGTTCTTAAATGATCTTAGGTTCGCGCGACAATTGATTTTCGTGTATATAGTTAAACAGTAGGTACAGTAATAAGGAAAACCCATGCGTCATATATTTTTTTTGTTCGTTTATTTTGCATTTCTGAATTGACAGGATATAATATTGATTGATTGTGTGGACAATTTTTTATACTACAAGTTTGTGTTACAATTTTTCGGGTTGAACAATTATATATCTTAGCAGATATCACGTATGATAATCGTACATACGCACCGAATACGTAGCCTATATCTATCAGGAATAATGTACCCTTTGCAACGACAAAATAATATTTCAAATAGGTGTCGCGATGAGCTTTTTTTTTAACATACATAGAATAAGTTGATGCTCGACAACAATCCCACCTGATGGTAAGTGGTGTTGGAGTCTAAGATGGTGAACGCACTAATTTATAAGACCCTATTCACTCTCTTCTTGAAGAGTCCCACATTAATTAACCTCTGCATACAAACAAGTTTATAAAATCCGACCTCTTTTTATAACATTACATTATAATAAATAAAGATTGGTCTGTCCCTGAGTTAGCGTGTACATTATCGTCGACTTGACCGAAGGGAATAAAATGTATATTTTGTCGAGTTGCCGGTTCATAGGTGGCGTTGAGGAGAAGTTACTAAAAGGCAGATTGAAGTCTACACATCATTTTTGAAGTCCTATCCATAAAAATCGCACGTATATATATATATATATATACACACTGATTTATTTCGTGTCGCATACGTGTAGACATACTTAATATTTTTTTCATTCGTAATTTTATTACCTTAAAATAATAGCATCAATACACATACTATAAAACAAAGTTAGTATAGTCTGTCTACACGCGGTTATCTCAAAACATCTTCCACGAAACCGCACAGAATTAGTGTGTTACAAAGTGGAGCATGTTTCAGGCACTTCAATTATAAGGAAATAAAAATATCCTGTCATGGACCGCTAATGGGTTAAAGGATGGTGCTACATACCAGAAAATACATAATAATAGTAACTTATTTAATTTTATATGTTCTATATTTATATTTAAATAATTTACTTTTATATTTATATACTACGGTAGACTTAATTCTGCAACATTCAAGCATCATCGACGCTTTGCCAATCACTATGGGAGCGATGAAATTGTTTTTTTCTGGCTCACCAATCACGAAATACACGAAATAAATATAAACCAAGCAGGTAATTCTGCTACACATGGGATTAAATTGGGGAACAATTGAGGATTAAATTTGGGGTAGCTTAGAGACAATTGACAGAAGGATTTATGCGATTAATTCGTCTATTGGTCAATTGGCTGCAGCTACAGGAGAGGTTGACTAGATTTACCGATGTGCACAACATAAATATCCTTTACACTTCAAAAACAAAGTATCTTAGTACATGGAAATTACACTTATTTGGTTGTTTTTTTATGTTAGGTAATAGCCGACAAAAGGGGACACCGTCGCCCATGGACGTCAGCAAGACCATAGGTATCACTGATGCGTTGTCGACAAGGAAATGAGAAGAAAATAAGAAAGTAAATATTGGCTCTCAAGCCCCCAGCCGGAACACGACGAGTCCTTTGGCGGCTGACTTAAGCAGGAGGGTGGTAGCTAGTCTGACAGGTTTCAGGGAAAGATAATAATACCAATAGTAATATGAATGACTTAATAATAATAATGATAATATAATCCTTTCACAAAGCCCTTCCACCAAGCAGGCTGGCTTCTGTCGCCTATTACGAAACCCTGTTCTTCCAGCATAGGATTGAGGGGCGAATACCGAATACGGCCGAACTGTTTCTAACTAAACGGCATGTAGTTAATCTTTGGCATTGTTTTATGCTAAATGAAATAGGCAATAGCAGCAACTATACGTTAGTTATACGTTATAATAATATAAATCTCAGTAGTTTTTGGACACAATGATATATTAAACCTATGGAATTATATAATTTTGATTCACTGAGTTAACCCCTAAAACAAGTAAATCTATCTATTACGAGTATATATGTATCAATGGTACTTACCTCCTGCAAGAACCAAGAAGTCTCAAGATACATAAAAGTGCAAGGTTTACCAAACAATGAATAAAAATGGGACGATTTTAAAGGAACAGTCCTCTTGAAAGTTTGTAGATAATTCACTTTCACACCATCATTATAAAGTGTATTTAAATCGGGTATTAAAGTACATGTTCTGTTATACATAACGCGACCAAATTCACAGCATTTTCTGAAACAATTTCGTAACTCACACACACATCCGAAAGTTTTAATGTCACCGCTAACGTTTTTTGAATACACGAGCTTTGGAGGGAAACTAATTCCATCATACACTAAATTTTTATCACTCATAATTGGATTTTTTAACTCAATGCTTACTGCATCTTCGCATGGTTGTATGTGTCCGTTTATAAACGGTATAAAGGAAACTATAGATAAAAGAGCGATTATTTTTCTTCTTAAATTAAACATGGCAGTGGAGATTGTTTGGCGCGTATTTTTTTCGAATTCTCTTGCGGCACGCTTCCACACAGCCGCTTTGTTTGATCAGACTGATTTAAAAACGGCGCATGCTTCTTATTTATAACAAAAATTCGTGCTCTTATAACTATACATAAATTTCACAACAATTTGTATACATCGTATGAATTAAATTAATATTTAGTTTTATAGTGTACCGTACATACTTACGTAATTAATTAGCATTGTATAAGAGTTCTTCACCGTTTACACTAGTAAATATGTACATATGTAGAGACCTTTTACGATTTATTTATTTATTTTTACTTTTTTTTTGATACGGGTAAGTATAACAATATATTGTTTGCCGATATTCCGAGTAACTTAACAATGGAAACGGTGAATATTTATAATTTGGTTATAATGCCCGCTTCTTTTTACTTTCTAATATGGCCAACAAGATACGTTATAGACCCCCGTGATTCTCCAGTCATTCAAAAAGCCAAGTACAACTGCTATCGGTAATAAACTATGCGGTATAGATTCCAATGGATTACTCCAGAAAGAAGTATAATGAACCAGGAAGTAAGATTTGGACTCAGGATCCATCCCTGAGAGTTCTTTACACAAATAAACACATGCCATTCACCAGCTATGACGTAAAGTGTGAACATTTGTAAAGTCAAATAAAAGTACATTTCTGTTTAGGGTTGTTCACATGTTAGTTCTTCACTAAGACACAATCTTCATCTTTCAGTCCGATTTTAGAAAATATATATAGTAGTGCCTATATTCACTATATAGTATAAAACTACTGAACCAATTTTCTTGCGGTTTCTACAAGTGGTTTACCAATAAGGCTAAGAATATGGGGTTAATGTGAAGCAATTATAAATGTGTTGTATGCTGAGGATTATACAACAAACTAAAGAATCCGTATTCCGAAGCAAAGGGGGAGGAGAATAATAAAATTACACTTGAACCTTCGAGCTTACCAGTTCATGTTTAAAAAAAGTCGACAATCGATTTATTTAACAAAAAAGTGCAAGGATATTTGCTGATTTCAGATATCGATGTAACATTGCATTTTATATATTTTTTTAAATCGATATCCAATCCAGCGGTAACTTAGTTTGAAACGGAATTTGAGTTTTGAAATTATAAAGCTGTTGTTGAAATTATAAAGTAGTTTAAAGCAACTTAGTTAATGGTAGAATTACAAGTATGTATTTACATAGTGATCCCTCCCACGCGAACCATAAAGTTTAAATTACATACATACCTTACTTTATTAATTAGACCAAGTAGCTGCACCAAATAATCCAATTATAATATATACGCACGAAATGCAAATTCTATGACGGCTATATCTTTAGATATAGCTTGATAATATGGAAAGAGACAGAAATCTATAACTATGTATTTTCCTAAGGTATATTAACGTGACAGTATCCAGTCACCAGTTTTGATTAAGGAACGATTTTGTTAACACTAAAATATGTGGCATAAATGATCGTTGATGTCTTGATCCTCACGAGGAATACGGGAGTATTTCTGGAGTCTCCTAGGGACGAATTCGCCGGGCTCTGTACTGAGGAGCTACAGGTGTCTTAATATAAGATCTCAGGAACTTTCCATATACGTGAAGGGGATTTTAAGATAACATTATTCCATATAACCACCCCCATATCCCATATAACATTATCTCACTATGTCACTGTTTCAAATATGGACTTGATGAAGAAAATTCTATGTAGTTTCTTTCTGTTGTACGTATCCTTATAAAAATGTTATAAATTACTTACGGCCCTCCTCCACTTCGTACAGGTTGAATATTTACATGCATATACATTATATAGAATAGGACCATCCAGAATGACGTACCTTTCAAATGATCGATGAATGAAAAATCGAGATTACCTTCCTCATACATACAAACTCACAAAAATTGCACTCTCGCTTTATAAAATTTGTGTACATTTTTCTATAATTTTTTTTGTTCTAAAAATTAGATATATATGAGAAATATATTTTGACAGCGTTGAACTACAGGCTTGAATTATTTACGCATTCAACGAGCTGTTATTGATTATTAAGCGTAATTTGATATTAATTTCAAGTTATATTAATAGGTTAAAGTAATTCTTTTTCATCATTTTTGAACCTCTACATAATTGTCTCTTTTCATGTGTAAGTCCCCTAAGGTTGTTTAGTAAAAAATGGTAAAAATTACTATAGCGCCTTTTGTGTAAGTAATAATATGTATTGTTCTGTATTTATTTCACCTCAGTGTGCGCAATATCATTTATTACATAACTAGCTGTGCCCGCGACTTCGTCCGCGTGAAATTTAATAAAAAAGTTATTTAGTAGAAATAAAAGTAGCCTAAGTTACTTCCTATTACATCGGCAACCTGCAGTGAAAGTCCCGTCAAAATCGGTCCAGCCGTTTTAGAGATTAGCCGGAAGAAACAGACAGACAGACAAACAAAAATTGTAAAAATGTTATTTTGGTATATTTACCGTATATACATTCATATGCATGTAGTAAAAAGCGGTTATTTTAACATTACAAACAGACACTCCAATTTTATTTATTAGTATATATGACCTTTTTTTTATTTGACTAACAAACAGACGCAAGGACAATAAAAGTGATCACATAAGAGTATGTACGTCTTCCATTTCGAAGGTAAATTAAAAACTATGAAATTGTGTTTCCTAAACTTAGAATTCAATCACATAGTATTTATTTATACCGCATAATTTTCAAAAAATTATGCTTACTAATGTATGTCGTGATCTTGCAAATGACTAGGAAAATCAAACAATATCGTACCAAGAATATTCATAACCATTAGTTAATTAAAATATTCTAATCACTTGGATTACAATACCGAATAGATAGTACTTTAATTTATCATAATGGAGAGCAAAGGTTTCATAGCGATTCCAACCTATTAGTACACCTCCAGTCTATCCCTGTAGTCTGCAGACCAGAATAGTGCTCTAGTGTCGAACTATCAATGGGTATACGGCCAAAATAAGTTTCGAATGTTCCTATGCTTCCTCAAGGTCTGCCTTGGCTTTGCGACTGTAAGTACTTTGTATGTTCGGACGGCTTGGGTTGCCGAATAAAAGTTTACACACACATCCCCGCACTAGGATTCCCTGCGTTGCGGGTAGCATGGACATACAAACACCCATAACCCGAGAACAAATATTTGTCTGTCACATAAATTTCTGCAGCACATGGAAATGCCAAAGTACAATATATGTATAAAGGATCGTTGAGTCCGAATTAAACCCGTGTGGAGTAGACTTCCGTGCATGTACATATTTTCAGTTCTTTTAAGAACTTAAGACTTTGTAAAGTGTAGTGGACACATGGTTAAACTTGTGTCTCTTTTTTAATTGTAGACTCATTAGTTTCTGAAATAAGGATATAATGGGTATGTTTCCCTTTGATTATACTTTTTGCCCTATAAATTTTAAAACTGTATTTTTATTTAGTATTATACAATTTTTAATTTGTCTTCTAAAAATAACTATAGAAATCATTCTTTTACTTACGATATGAGCCTGTTATTGATTCACAAAACATATAACATTAATATAATGGAAAAAAAATTGTGGTGATAGACATACACCGAATTATCCTCTAAAGGATTTGTTTCATCAGATTTCTGAAATCATATGAATATGGTCAAATATATTTGACAAATACAAGTGAAAGAAAGTTACAAAGTTTTGTCTTCGCGTATTAAATATAGTACGTATATTAATATGTTTTACATGATTAAGTATTGATTACCGTCAAAAAATAGAAAATGTGAAGATGGCGTTAGGTAAAAAATTATGGGAAGAACGGAGATATATATGTTGGAAATAAAAAAAATATTATAAAATCGGTAGATAGCCTTAATACCTTAATGTAAACAACTCGAAACAAAATGTATCCTAATTGTTTATATTGTATATTCTAAACCTTTGGGACCAGTTCTGTTTGTCCCATTTAATTTGAACATTTTTAACTAATGAAAAAGGTTCTCACCCAATTAAACAGGATGCTAAAACTGTCCAGGGAGTAAATAAAACACATCGATTAAATGGTAGATAATTTTAATACTGTTAAAATTCAACAATACAAAACGTAGGGAATAGACACTATACAATAGAAAATAAACAGTAGGTAACGAACAATAAAATATACGGTTTCATAGTTGAATGTAAAAATGTGGCTATAAATGCTAAATCCATTATTAAGTACGTTGTCTTTAGTAAACAATACAGTGTAATACGTAATAAAATCATTTAAGAATGCAGTCTGAATACACTAAAAAGCTTCCGGACGCTTACAATAATATCAGTCAAAGAGTAAACGACGGATTCTAAAGTGATATTTGAGAGCTGTCAATTAAGACACGGATCATATTTGATTCTTAGTATATTCCCTGACAAATAAATAAATATTATTTACTTATATGTTCATAAATCTTAGTTTGCTACTTCAATACCTTAAGAATAATTATTTAATTTTGTCCTTGAAATATTTGCAATCGAACAGAAGACAGAAGTGGCATTGCTTACAATTATGTTCTTAATAGCTCACAATATGTGCTCCCTAAAACATAGGACATAAAAAAATATTGTTATAATGTCGCATGAAGTAGATTGAAATAGTCTTAATAAATATTACTAAAAGAGTGTATTACTACCTACAGAGTTAAGCGTAACTTACATTTCATACTCGCATTCATACTCTATACTAAACAGAGATCTAAGTTACAACATTTGTCCAAACAATAATCACATCCTATCTAAATCTCTACGGCGTCAGGGAAAATATGATCCAGATACGCTTGGTCACAACTTTGTAATGGCTTTGGTCTGTCTGCTTGTAAACTCACAGGTCGCCCGTTATTCACACTGTTACTGTTAAACTTCAAAGCAATTTCCTTAACTTTTCCTGGACGAGGTAGTTCTTCGACTTGCCTATTGTTTCTGTGTTGTACGTGGTACTCTTTATATGATCGCTCTTTTTCTCTTTCTCTTGCTGCCCTGTGATCGCCCTTGTCACCGACTTTTACAGTATAAGAAATCCTGTTGCTGTCATCTGTAACGTTCTTGTTATTTTCTTCTTTTCTACTTGCGTTATTATTTCTGTTACCAGAACTATTCCTCTCGTAAATTCCATAGGTGGTTTTGCTAAATCTGTTATAATTTCTTTCATTATTTTGTGCGTGGTTACTGGCAGTGTTTCGATTATCTCTATCTCTAGTCGTTCCAAATAATGGATCCTTAAAATATTCTACATCATTATTAGTCTTACAAACGTAGTTATGCTGGTTCTTATTATTCTTTCTATAAGAACTTCTATCGGACCTTCTTACTTTGGGAGGCCCGGCTTTGAAGGTGGAGAAACGATTTTCATTAAATTGAGTATTGTTGTTAATTTCGTAAGCGGTAACATTTTGTGGGTCGAAAGCATGCGTTCTTTGGTGAGTTAGGGGCTTAGAGAGCGATAAATATTTAGGCGGTTCTCCGTGCTTATTTATTGTTAACTCATATTGTAAATGAGGATCTAACACAGCATATACGTTTTCTTTGGCTTCTCTTTCCAGTGACTTTAAAGCTGCCTAGAAAGAGATAAACAGAATTAATATAATGCCATATTGATTTTCAATAGTTCTTAATTCAATGAATGTTATGGAATTCGAGTGAAAGTGATCGGAAGTATACATGGTTGTAAAGTTAAAGATTATTATTTTAATTCCTTGATAAAGAACAGGACATAGGGAATGGATGTTAATAATAATAGTTAGACTCCCACACACAAGTCCTAGCTATGACTTCTCGTGTCATCCTCGACATGGACATACACAAATGAGACATCGTATACAACCAATATCCGAAAACCAACATCTCACATATATGTATATCTTTGCTCTGCGGCAGACGCGTTACCAACCGATCCATGGTATTCATTATCATGTCATCATCATCATCATAACAATTTATTAATTGACAATATAATTCAAAATGAACATTTTTGGGTTGAAATAGTTAATTAATAAGACCAAGAGTGTAGTGTTCACAAAAATAAAATTACTATGTTAATCCCTTAATGTCCCGTTGATATACGTGAGGCACTGCACTCAGTGAAATTAAACCGTCGGTCTGTTCGCGTGAACTGCGCCGACAGATGGACAAAGATAATGTCATATTAGTGTATTAGTAAGTATGAGGCGGGTAAAAGGTTTTTCGTTATTAATTGCTTGGGGATGATTGTAATATTGGAATTTCAATAACAAGTTTCGTTAGAAGCTGATTAAGCGTGACGTATCCGTAGCAAGTTAGATAGATTTTTGTCACTGACAAACAAACACACGGGCCATCTCTTTCTGATGTTGAAAGGAATATATGCGTCAGAACACAGCGTATTGTAAATGTAAATAGATGATTTTTTACCTCGCGTTCTTTCACACAGGCACAATAATCTCTATATCTATTAATAACAATGTAATGGGGCCGTTTCTGTACATTAAATATTTTTTCGTAATTTGTGTCTGTCCGTAGGTTCGTTTGTCTGTCGGACTTCGTATCGCATTAAAGCCATGGAACCGATTTGCATGATACTTCATATTTCAATATCTTATAATTAGGGGTCATAAATAAAAATCATAAATAGATCTGTTCCCGCGGAATAGGAAATAAAAGTTAAAATATGCGTTCTATTAGAAGGGCAGTTAATATAATTTTGAGTGTAGCCATTATAATAAATTGATCTATCTATCTATACATATAATAAAATTCGAACACATCGCTTTTTGTACATGACGGATGTATGAGAAAAACTACTATTAGAACCCAAAACAATAGTCGGTACAATTTTTGTCTGTTTGTCTGTGCGTTTGTTCGTGCTAATCTCAGAAACGGCTTATCCGATTTCGTTACGGTTATCACCAATGTATTGCAGTAAACATCAATTAATATTTAAAATTCGTTTCATTTCAATCCGTCTATGAATAAAAAAGTTATAAATTAATATATGTATTTTTAATACATAGAACAAGAGAAACCCAAGTGTTATTTCTGACCGTAAGGCACTTTTTCTGAAGCAAAACGAGGGTAGATTGCTAGTATGATAATATTTTACAAATTCATAGATCTAAAACACTAATTCGTAAAACGATGCGGTCGTTATTTATAAACTTATGGCGTAGTAGGTTTTCTCAAGCGATGCGAGGGCGGGCGGGTTACTAGTACTCTATAGATATATTAGTCTTCCCAGTTAGTAGTGCATATCACACCTGTGCACACCTGTGCAGTTCACACTGTGGTGGGCGGCTGCAGAACGAGCGCGGCGCGGCGCACCTGCAGCGCAGCAGGCGAGTACCGGCCCTCCGGCCCCTGTCCCCCCGGAGCTCCCATCCCGCCGCCGGGCCCCTGAACCCCCATGACCCCCGAGGAGTCCCGGACTCCTGCCACGCTGCCGCGCATCGCGCTCGTTAGCGTCCGGGGCTCTCGCGGCGAGTACACTGCATCCGCTGGTAGAACCGCCTTCTCACTGAGTAATAATAAAAGACAAAAAAATTAGCTATATTAATAATTAGCGGCCGGTCCCGACTAGATAGAATTTAGTATCGATGTAAAGGTTAAAAACTTGCTTTTTAACCTTCTTCTCATTTCCCGGCCACCAACGCCTCAGTGATACCTTTGGTCTTGCTGATGTCCATGGGCGACGGTGACCACTTACCATCAGGTGGCTCGTCTGATAGTTTGTCGGCATAAAATATGGATGTAAAAAAAAAAAAAAATTTCGGAATTTTTGTCTCAGCACTAAAACCATTAAACGTATTTAGATGATTCTTGGTATATTTGTAAAATATGTCATGTGCCGTAATTTAGGATACTTAGCAAGAGTGAAATTCAAAGAAAACAACTTTATAAAATACTTACCTATCTAACTCATCTGTCTTGTACTCGACGCTCTCTGCAAGGAAAACAAATAATATATTGCTTAGGTACACAATTTAAGTGACTACTTAATTGGCAGCTGTGATACTTAAAAAGTTTTAAAGTAAATTACTAGTGGGTCTGACAAATCGTGTACGCACATTTAACTTGTAAAGTAATGTGCGTATTAGAAATAAAATACCATCTTTCCCGAAAAGAAAAACATCGTGAACAACCCTGACCTACTGGTAATTTCTCTACAATGTTCTCACAGACATGGGAAGTTTGCTTTTGGCACGCTTTGTGCGAACGCCATGAACCGGGATCCTATTTGCAACCATAATATTGCTCCACATAGCTAAAATAGACTGCGTCCATGGTGTTCCATTTCTGCTACTAGAGCATCATCTTACTAAAATTTACGTATAATGAAAGAACGAAATTTTTAGTACAACTTTACATCGCTAGATGGCGGATGGCGCGATAAAACTAGATCATTAGATAACGTTGTTAGAGAAAACAAAGTTATTCAAATAAATATCTGTAATCTTATATAATCTGTTCTATTTACTCTATGTTTCATGTGTAATGTATACTATGTATTTTTTCTTCTCCCCTAATCCTCCATACGAAGCATACGTTCTGTTTCATTTAAACATATATTTAAGGCGTCAGTTAAGGCCATATATTTCACTGTTTTATGTCGCAAATAATAATATTTGATAAATAGAAATATTAACTGTTACGAGATGTAATGATTTTGTTTTAATATTCCGACTGAGAGCTATTTTCAGACAAAAAAAAATTCTAGCCAGATTGAAGTAGATCGGACGGATTTAAATGTAATTTATTCAACACAACTTCGTAATATACAGTTAAAATAAAAATGAATACCTAACTAATGCTCCATGAAATTAACAAACAATATTTGTGTATATGATAAAATTTAAATACTTTGATATTTACTGATACAAAGCAGTTTCTTTAAGATTAACTTGTTTTATCCATGACCTGAGATAATATAAATCAATTTAAATATATTAAAATATAATATACATATAACATTAATCTCACAGTGATAACCCATATCAAACGCCTCCCGACCACACGCATTATCTCAAGGTCAAAAATAATTTTTGTGTCATCTACTGCTTTTGTGATAAAATTATTTTTATATAAATAAACAAAGACAAAAAAGTTAAGTATGTACTCTGTTGTTATAAATGATAAAAAATCTTTTACTCTTTTGAAACTTCTTTAAGATTTATGATTTGAAAATCGATGGAACAAAAAATCTACAGTAAAAAGAGACAAATGCATACATACATATATAGGAGATACTCTGTGATGAATGAGAAAGCATACATTATATGGTGTTTCATGTCACTTGGTCTCCTTATTGTGCGATACTTAATAGCCTCCTAGTTTTAACCATAGTCGGTGTACGTAAGTGTGCTTGATTGCGCCTGTATATTGCCGAGTCGAATTGAGAGAAAAGGGACCGCATAGTGAGTGAAGTGTACAGTCTCTGTAATGTTTAATACAGGCTCTAATTCAAGCATTCTACGTATGTATGTTAACGTCCTGGCTGAGGATGTCACAGCTAGCGTGGTTTACTATTCATGTGTAATATTAATGTGAATATTTAATTTTAAACATTTTAATTAAATCAGTTTTCGAGCACACTGAAAACTAATTCCGTATATTGCCGTGAATAACGACAGAAAAACAATAAACTACGATTATACCGCGTATTCCTAATTATTTTATAGTATTTATCTACGCGACTATTTTGTATAAGCTCCTGATTTTTTGATGTACAACAAACAGTTTTTGTATCGTATTGTATTACATCCTACTCATGGTACTTTGCATCGATCTCATTCTTTCGAATTGTAGTATTCTGGAAAATTCACTTCTAGCGCGTATGACTACTATCTACGTAGTAGTACGTATCTACTGCACACACAACTTTTTTGATTGTATTCGTAGCTTATATTGGTAGCCATCGATAAAAAAAACTTTCAACACTACTAAATCGTATACCGGTTTCCTGAGTAACGAGGGACAGTCATCGATCGGGTTTGATGACCATAGGTACATAAAAAATGTGCGGAAAGCAGAGAAGAATTGAAAAGGTCTTAGAACATTAAAAGGGTACCTCTCCGTCGACGGCAGCGCACGACGAGACACAACACAATGACGAGCAGCGCGGCAATGACGAGGGCGGCCGCGATCAGCGGCGCCACGTGTGCGGTTTCTGTTAGCGAAAAACTATCTGCGTGACGAGAGTTGCCACTGTTACTATACTACTACTGTTTAGATAAAAGTCACTCTAGTGTACAACATGCATAACTATAGGGTAAGTTCTTATTGTTACAGTACTCTAAAAATACGGTAAATAATACGGTAAATATACGATAAATAATATAGTGTACAAAATATGTACGCTACAAATTAGGTAAGAGTTACTCTAGATTAGATATGTACATCGGGTGAGTTGAAATTAATACAATACATTACTAATGAGCTAAATATTACTATTGTAGTGGACACTAATTACTAAAGTTATGCAGGGTACAAGAACCTTCTTTTATCATTAAGTAGCTTTTACTTAACTCGTAAATTCACCCATGCAATATTTTTATGTGGGTCGGTTGCAATGTTGGAGAGCCAATTATTATGTCAGTTAAACGCTGCCAAAACCAGGAACTAATAGGTCGATAACGCATTAGTGGCACCTCTGTTTTATCGGCTTTCGAATGTGCAGGAGCATTATTAGCAATTCACTGGGAGCTGAGCTGTCAGCTCGCTTACCAGCTAATAATATTAAAATGCAAATGAACAGAACATTGCTGTCTAGGTAAAGGTAACTATAGTAATAACGAGTATGTGGGCGAGACGATAGTGGTCACCGTATATAATTGTTTAGGTAAAAGTTACTATAGTGTACATATTGAGATGAGATTTTTTACGTGAAGTGAAACTGTTAGAGGCTCACTACAGAGCAGAGTCTATCCTCGTAAGTGAATAGGCCTAGTGCATACTCCGCAGATGACTTGAGGGATTAAATTCCAACCGAAAATGGCTGAAGTTCTCATGTCACCTGAAAGCCTTCAGCATGGCTTAACGACTGCTATTGCTTAACGTGCCCTCCAATGCACGTGAGCGCTCAAGAAAATGTGGCTCTAGCGGTCAATTATTGATGAAAATTAAATAATAGTATGTATCTATTGCCATTTTAAAGACAAAGATATAAGTTTCAACTATCTTTCTTATTTCGTTAATGTACATACATTTTCTATAAACATACTTGTATTTCATACGAAATTATGCAAGCGACTGTTAATTTACTTAGTACGTCGGTACTCACCGTGTACAGTCAGAGTGACTCGGTGTGAGGAGAATCCCCGTTCGTTCTCCACGTGCAGGACGTAGACGCGAGCGTCGGCGACGCCCGTGCTGGCCACCAGCAGCGTGTACCGGTAGCAGCCGTTCACGCTCGTAGGCTCTTCAGCTTTGTACCGACCTACGTAAGACAGTAACATGTACAGTTTGACAGAGACAAATGCGATAGATGGAGATGGAAAACAGAGAAATATGGAAAGGTAAAAAGTTTATGTATATCAATAGAATATTAGTCACCGATGTGCGAGGGCACGTCCAGCCGCAGACTGCCCCAGAGCCAGGCGGCGCGGCGCGGCGGCGGGTCCGCGCACACGGTGGTCTGCACGCGCGCCTCCGAGCCGCTCCACGCGTGCGAGGTGCCGCTGTCGGCGCCCACCGGCGGGCCCAGCACGTTCAGCGTTATGGCTTCCGACTGGTGACTCCTGGACGAGTGTTGTGCTTGGTTGCATATTACTAATAATAATCATTAAGTACACACTTATGATGATGTGTGTGTGTGTGTGTGTGCGTGAGTGGAGCCGGGAACTGGTGATGATTGATAAGTTTCTTACGTATTTTGTTGAATTAACAAATTATTTGTGATTAAGTTATGTCACATTAGTTTTGTGGTTTTGTTGTTGATATGTTTACGTTCTGTGTTTCGATCGTTATGACGTTCGCATGAACATCCTTGGGTGCAAGGACAAGCAAAGCAATGGTTGAGCAGTAGCGTACTGTTTATTCAACACATTAAACTGTGTGAAGTGAAAATTGATTAAAATGGCAGGTAGTTACTAATTTAATTCGTACGGTGCGTACAGTAGATACGTTCTGTTTCTGACGCTCATCAACGGATCAGTAACATAAATATCTGCCCCGGTCGGGATCGAACCCGGGACCCTTCGCTCGGCAGGCAGGGTCACTACCAACCGGGCTGTGGAGTCGTCAATCCATCAATCAATCAAGGGTCGTCAAATGTATGACCCACCTGTCTTCCAGTCCGATCTGATTGGTCGCGATGCAGGTGTACCGTCCGTGCTGGTTGTACGACACGTTGTGCAGCAAGAGCTGAGGGGTCGCCGATACCGGGTACCCGTCTTCGGGGTTCGCGTGCATTGAGGGGTCAGGGCTGAAAGTAAAACCACAATATTAATTTATAATTACAACGATATAAGCTGCGGTAGCCTAGTGGTTTGAACATCGGTCTCCACAAACGAAAGATTTGATATCGAATCCTCTAAGTTCATCTAGTTTTTCTAATTATTTACGTATTACAAATGAATTATCGCTTGTTTCGATGAAAGATAATATCGTGAAATCTGCATCCACGAGTGTTCGTTTCAATATTTTTGCCAATCTGCAAATTGGCCAGCGTGGCTGGCTATGGTCTTAAAACCTCTCATTGCGTCAAGGAGGCCGGAGCCAGCACCAGGGCAATTATAGCTTCACGGTCCGCGTCACACAGCACACAGTAATTAAATTGTAACTTTTGTTTATTTACTTATTTCAGTTCTTATATATATTCCGTTTTATACCGCAATTTTGGTTTTGTTTACGTGTATTTTTGTACAAATTGAAAATTAAAAAAAGTATTTTCTGTCTTTCTTTCTTTATAATTATGAATAATAATAATTATTAAGTAAACAAATACTAAGTTCACAATTGCTGCAATTAAATAAATGCAATGACTACAGGATTTGAGTGTGACTTACTTGTGATACCACTGGTAGCTAGGTGGAGGATTGCCATCAGCCTTACACTCCAGGGTCACTTGTGAGAACAAGTTGGCCTCTACTACTGTGTCCGGCCCCACCCAGGTCACTCGCGGTGGATCTGTAGATATATATTTATTTAATATTATAAAAACTTACATACACTTCTTCCACTAGGATTATCTAATTGTCATAGAAATAGAAACGATCAAGGCTGAAACTTTCAAACAAACTATACGTTGGTCAGTTAACGGTGATACACCGACGGGATTATTAAAAATAGTTTAGAAGTTCGTCAATAAAGGATAATTGGAAAGTATGCGATATGTTTTTTTTTTAATTTAAAGTAAAAACAAAATATGATACTAATGCATTTATTATGCATTGTAAGGTTTTTTTTCTTGTATGTTTGTTTTATACACATTGTCTTGTCACTGACAAAGTATGGATCGGATGTGTGTTTGGGCCCGCTGTGTGCAGTAAGGAGCACTCATGCGCTATGAGTGATAATTCCTAGTGTCCCATCAAGTGTATAACATAAGGATTTACACTGGATTTACAACTAATTTGGTTTCATATTGCTGCTTACAAAACGAGATCTAGAGCAAAAGACAAATGTTTACTTTAGTCCTCATTTGATGATACCTACATATATAACTACATATATTCAAATGTATCGCTGAACTAAACTTACATTTTATATCTATTTCGATTTTTACAGAATCCGATGTTCCGAGAGAATTCCTCGCTTGGCATCCGTAAATACCTGAAATGCAAGGGAATTAAGATTTAAAAATATTAAAATACGTGTAAGTGTTAAATACGAAAATAGTGTCAGGATACATATATGACTATAAGAATATAACCCATACAGGGTTCCTGAAAGATCTCCGTAATGTTCCTTAAATTATGCGAAGTCTTCCAACCCGTTCCTGGTCAGCGTGCTTTAACATTTCTGATTCTGAATGGATACCGGCTCTGCAATGGATTAGTTATGAAAAAATTTTGTGAAAGAAAAAAATAATTAAATTACAAGGCAGGAACGTTCAAACTACTAATTATGCTAGAAGTTAACTCACCAGAGTGATTCCTCGTGACAGGTGCTCTTAAAAGCTTAGGTCCGTTCGTAGATATGACCTGACCGTCCTTGGTCCACCACACGTAGGGACTAGGGTTGCCATCAGCTCTGCACTCCAGGGTGAGGGCACTCGAACCCTCTTCGAGACTGGCAAGAGAACTCGCGTCAGCACCGAATATTGAGACTACAGGGACGACTGTAAAAATCATCATAAAAAATTTAACCTTTGAACTAGTGCACCAAACACTAGCTAACACTAATATTATTAATTGCTAACAATTCATTGCATTCTTTTGGATGTTACTGGTTTTATCAATGGTCTAAATAAACCTCTGCTCGTGATATATCCGATATATAAATATATTAAACGGTCGAGCCATTGGCATCAAGAATCTTTTGTCAGACGTCACTGCACAGACGACTTAATGTCATCCAAGATTCTTTATCTGCTTACCTAGCTACCAACCCCTTTCTAAAATCAACTGCAACATGTATTGATGATTTTGGAACGTGAGTTTCGAGACCCAATAAATAAAAATTCAATCGCTTCCCCAGCAATTTGAACGGCCATATTTTACTAAACTTACACTATACTGTTATAACTTACATGTTACATCCAGCATTGTATAAGAGTCCCTGTAGTACGGCGAAGGGAAGGAAGGATGATGGGCTCGACATGCGAGCTGCCTCCCATGTGCGGACCTGGTGGCTCCCAACTCCAACACAGACCGCGCCGCCCACACCCTTGGGCGTTCTACTTCAGAGGCATTTGTTTGACTCCACGCTGATAGACGTTCCTTTTCTGAGACGAAAAATAATACCTGCGTTGATAAAGTTGTAAAACCAGCCGATTCAGCATCTGATCTGTCTGGGAGATAGTATTTCGTAGCAAATATAACTAATTAAGAATTTCCGAATTTTGTATACAGTATCCTGTAATCTATGAGTTACACTTACCAGTATTGGTGCGTTTCTTTTCGGGATCATAGAGTGCAGAAAAGTGCAGGGGAGGCTATAGGTGTATGTATACATACCGACTCTTACACTTCAAACCGAAAACAAAGTAATTCTTTACAAATAACAAGAGTACGTTAAGATATTGCTATTCAATTTCAATGTTTAATTAAATATAATTTATAAAACATTTTGAATCAATTTTATTTTTGATTAGTTAAACGTTATCTCACCTAAATACCATTCGATGTAAGCTGGCGGGTTGCCATATCTCGCTTCACATACGACGGTAGCCCTGGCTCCGGCCGGCACAGTTATGTTCTGGCCGGGCATAACGTGAGAGCCGTTGAAGAGTATTCTGGGGGTCTGCGGAGGCACTCGGACTGCTAAAGCAGCGGGGGGACTAGACAGCGCATCCTGAAATACAGACGCGTCAGAATGGATGACATTTTGGTACTATTGCAATAAATATTCTCCTACGTCGCCTATGGTCTTGTCATCATACCGACCGAATCACTAAAGGACACACTCTCCTGGTCTCTTTTTGACTCTCTTTGCGGCGTCTTCTTCGTCTGTGTCTTTATGTGTCAGTTTTTGTTACCACCCGTCGATAGATATCCCTAAAGTCCTAGTTCATTGCGTATTGTACAAGGCGAGTACCGGTGTGTTCGAACAAAAACCCGGGACCACATTGTTTGCGCTAGATGGTAGCAGAAGACGTTTTAATGAGTTTTCTCTTATACAAAGGTCAGTCAATCGCAGTAAATCGATAAATAGGTACTCAAGCCCTAAGTATCGTCTCTAAGAAAGACCACCCAACCAATGACCAATGTGGTCAAATAAATTACATTTACAGATAACAGTAATGTCGTTGTTATGCCTGGTTAGAAGCCAACGGAGGGAGGTGAAGTTAGAGCAACCTACTATATAAATAGGTGTATATAGCCTCTTCGGTTAATAGAAGTGTATGGTACACACATGCATTCCAGTCTGCCGTTAACAGACTGAATGTTATCAATTCTCACCTGAACATCGTAGTTGCTAGCAGTGACCTGACATTGCCACTGGCCATCGTCGAGTTGAAGTGTCGCCGCGCGCACCCACAACGAGCAGTCCCCTCCGACAGGGCTGTCTTCATTCGCCCACTCGTACTTCCCGCGGTAGATACCCACAGGCTGGAACCGATTAAATATTTTTAAATCATTTTATAATTACTTATATGTGAGTAAAACTTATAATTATAGGTTTCAAAATTGATCTAATCGCTATTAAGATCGCGTCGCTGGACCTAAGATGGCGATTGTATAAATATTGATTTATAAACTAGCTGTGTCCCGAGGATTCACCCGCGTTTAACTTACATAAATCACTAAGAGCAGACTTTTTTTTATGTTGTTAGTAGCCGACAAACGAGCAGACGAGCCACCTGATGGTAAGTGGTCACCGTCGCCCATGGACATCAGCAAAAACCAATGGTATCACTGATGCGTTGTCGGCCAGGAAATGAGAAGTTAAGAAAGAATGAACTGGCTCTCAAGTCTCCAGCCGGAACAAGACGAGTCGTTTGGCGGCTGACTCAAGCAGGAGGGTGGTAACTAGCCAGGCGGGCTTCACAAAAAGATATTAATACCAGTAATAAAACTAATGATTTAATAATAATACCGGTAATATAATATTTACGCGAAGTCCTACCACCAAGCAAGCTGGCTTCTGTCGCCTCTTGCGACACCCTGTAATGCCAGCATGGGATTGGGGGAGAGTATTCTAGGCCGCCCCAATACAGCCAAAAAGGCTTGAAGTGTTTCAGTATATACAACATCTTTAGTTTTATTTTCGTGGGGTATTATTATGTATCTCCGCACGCGAACACAGGTAACCCAACATACAATTGGCCTAGAGAAAAACAGCATTACCTTACATCTACTTAGACATACTTGTCGGTCCCTGTATTGTATTTATTGTGACTGCAAACGATATCTTCACGGGAAATTGTATCTTTTTAAAACCTAAAAAGATAAGTCTGTGAATATCAACGGAATTCGAGATTTCAGTATCGTTTGCTCTAATGTTGGTCCAGTCAAAACTAAAGCAACTATCACAACTTCGAAGACATTTTTTTGAAGTTTCCTTCCGTTACATAAAATTGATGGTCTCAGATTTCGTAATAAACTAATAAAATATTTGACACAAAGTCCCTTAATAAGCCTAATTTATAAGAGATAGATATATAGTGCCACGGTCTTTTTTTAAATCTACTAAAAACCAATATAGCTGATAGTATCAGGCGTTACTTTGCGAAAATTCATTGTATTAAATTAGTACTAAGTTAATAAAAACCAATATACTTATGTATAATGAGCCATTACCCCAGCGCAAGCGAATAAAGCAGCTGGATAGCACTTGTTCTTCCGACTTACTTTATAAAGATCAATATTTAAGGCTAAATAAGAATTTTAGCAGACATCTAGATAGCCTGTATTTATAATATTTATAATATAAATATTTAAAGAATAGAAGATATCAGAATCACTTTTAAATTTTCCTTCGTAGTCTATTGATATGCAACAAATAATGTCATCATGAATGTTAATGACGAATTTAGAATGCTAGATACAAGTATAACAAGTATTATTCGAATTATATTTATTTTATTTACATGAATATTAGTTGCATTGAGTACATAGTATATTTAAAATATTATCTTATTATTTATTATCTTCATCGGCATTCAGACAAATATAAAAAAAAACTGTACAAATAGCGCAATAGTCAAGCATATAACCAAGATATTAAAACGACAAGCTATCCCCAAAGCTTTGTCTTAATTCTAATAACAAAGCCCCGACGATAGGAACAGCGGTACGAAGTTTTAATAAGCATTTAAAATAAAGCAGCATTAAAATAAAAACTGGCGGATTGAATAGACTTATAGAAAAGGTGAGTTGAAAGGATGCGGAAGTTGGGAGCTAGCCGTATAGAATGATTTTATGAATTCTTTACCAGCTTTGGTATAAAAAGATTTGTAAATACTCGCATACAACACACGAACGTGGATATACATAATTATGAAATATTAAACGAGTCAAGACATTAAAGGATGTTAAAACAAATTCATATTTTTACATTATTACATTTAAATCCTTGTGTGTTGTTCGTTGAGGAAAACTGCATTCAGTAAATTTTACGAGAAAAATATTCTTACCCGAGATTAACTGGATTGTTATTTCCATAACATATATACATATGTAGGTTTGATTGCCTTTCTAGTGGAAATTCAAGATATATAATTAGAATTTGTTTTTTGTACGTGTCATTAATTAACAAGTGTTTTGAATAATGTTAGGTGACATGACACATTTGCACTCACGCACCAGGATTCCCTGTGATGCAGGTGGTATGGACACACAATATTTATTTTTCCAGCTCCACGCATTAAGTCGTTAGGAGCCTCAGTTCTTTTAGTTTTAAATAGAAATCAATGCGTAATGCGTATTCAAACGCTATACAATTATTTTAATTGCCATTCATTCAGTTCGACGGCACTCGATAAAACGCTATAAACAGTCCAGTGTATTATAATAGCAGAAAAAATCACTCTTATAGTGTAATGAACTATATTTCATTGTATGAGTAAGCGTTCATTCCCAGACGTACATAATCCAATCGTTTTAATATCCATCCGGAAAACATAACGCAATTTTCGCATAATTTTCAATCCCGCTGCGGATTTCAACTTCGACATGGTATGTATTAGAACAGTAAATATTTATCTTTCACTGTATACTTAAAAAGTGTCGGCGTTCTGTATGTACGTCAGTGAAAAGGTTCCGGTGTAAAGGTGCCAATGATCATTGAGTTTAAGATAATCTTTTTAGTTTGTGGTGCCCCCTACTGAGTAAAGGATAGTTCTTGGCGCCAGCTCCTTCACATTGATTTTAGCTATGGTTCTACTTATGGAACCTATGGCTATGAAACTAGAAGTAAAGTATGGGTAGCCTGGTAAAACAGTGCACATCAATATGGAAGACATAGTTTTTTAATAGATAAATAAATAAACGTTTACACACTCACACTTACATAAATATGATATTACAAACACCCATGACTAGAGAACAAACATTTATCTGTCCCATAAATTGTTGCCCCGGCTGGGAATCGAACCCAGGACCGCTCGCCCGGCACACAGGGCCACTACCAACTGGCTTATAGGGTCGTAAATCTGTAACGTCAGTTTTCAGTAATAAAATAAAACCCCCTTTTACACGTACAAAAATAATGAGAAATTGGTTTTAAATGTCTTTCCCTGGCGGAAACAAACCTTTCGCTCAATAGAAAGCACCACAAAGTCAGAAGGAACATCATCAATAGATTAATTATGTCATGAGAAAACATATTAAAACATATATGTATTTCTCTAGCGTCAGTGATGTTGTGCAGTGTTTCCTTGTGGTACAATCACGCAGTGTAACATGCGAACAAAGTCGCGCAACTCGTTTAGTTTCTCGTAATTATGGAGTTGCCGAGAGTCCTAATTAAACTTCGTTGAAAATGTGGAAATTATACTACCACTCGCTTCCATTTAATTATATCTACAACGTTTGATATTCCGCCAAAGACAAAGGGAAACGTCGGTTGGTGTTTACGGAACGAATGGCTTGGAATTTTCGTTTATATACATATGTTTGGTAAAGTTTGTATTTGGGTAACTCAAAAGGGATCTTCAGTTCGTACTTTTTTTTGTGTTTATAACCAACAAACGAGCAGACGAGCCACGTGGTGACCGTCGCCCAATGGACATGGGTAACACCAAAAGCGTCACCGATGCGTTCTCAGCCAGGACATGAGAAGAAGATAAGAAAAAAAGTACTGGTTCTGAAGCCCCCAGCCGGAACACGACGAGTCGTTTGGCGGCTGACTCAAGCATGAGGGTGGTAGCTAGCCAGGCAGGCTTCACGAAAAGATAAAAATACCATTAATAATATAAATGATTTAATAATGATACATAATATAATCCTTACGCTAATACCGACCACCAAGCATGCTGGCTTCTGTCACCTCTTACGACATCCTGTTCTTCCAGCATGGGATTGGGTGAAGTATTCTAGGCCGCCCCAATACTTTGAAATATGTTTTTCAATCAATCGATTATTTACATGTGAAGGTGTAACATGCTAGTATCGGTTTGAATGTTGGTATTTTTCTACAGGAATTTGGAGCCGAATCTTGCAGTTATGTCTAATTAATGTAAGATGTATGCATATATAGGTTAATTATAATAAGTTTATTGTGGAAAAACATCGTGAATAAACCTGCATATCTAAGTGTTCTTCATAATGTCTGTTGGTGTATGTCATACTGTTTACTATAAACGCCATAGAGGACGTGCTTAAGCTCTTTTATTCTGAGAAGAGACATTAGAATAGCGATGGTTTAGTAAACAGTAGCCAATACATAGTTAAAACACTTCGCTTATGTGTATTTTAACACGCTTGTACCAATGTGCACTTTAATATATTTTCATAATAACTTTAATTTTGTCAATAGCTACCAATAAAATATTTGTAACGTTTAATATCAAGCAGCCACGCGTGCCAGCTACCCACGCTTTTTGACTATAATTGAATTATTTTAAAACTTATTTTTTTATTTTAATCTATTTCCACATAAATTAGTCATAATTGATTATTGGAATTGCTGTAACACAAACTCTTTATACATAAATAATATTTTCTATTTTTTAGTTCGGTCTGCTATTAAAGCGTGTTTTTTTTTAGTTTTTTTAAACTATAATTTATTTTAATTGCCTCTAGTGTACAAATAGTAAATATAAGAGTAAGTAACTCCCGCTTATTACTTTCACAAGCTTCTGAACGCGATTCAAATAAGGTATTAAGAGGGGCAAATGTACATATATATATACTCAGCATTTCAAGAAAATTTATAAAGAGAAACTATTCACGTTTATGCAGCAAAAATATATCACTATATCTGTTTGCTTGACAACATAGCTATTGACCTGATCTTTCGAGTGGAAACTCTTGAGAACTAGACAGACGCGCATGATACGAGAGACGCAGTAACAGAACGAGACGATACAATAGAATTATATAATAGATATTAAGTCTATAATCTCATGTTAATTTGTTTGAGGCACAATGAATCCAAATTTGATTTCAATTCAGGCTCGAGGGCTTCAAAAGCGAGTTAATTAATTTGTACAATCAAGATTTACCTACACGGTGTAACTAAATAATCTCACAGGGGATTTGTCTTTCATTAAAATAAATTAGGCAAACAACAGTAACTTAGTTATTTATCGACCTAATGACGTGGATTCGAATCTTGCACAAACTATGTTTTCCCCGACCTTACAGCGTTTAAAAAACTTACGCCTTATTTATAAATAGCATCCACACAGGAACTAATTACTACCTATTAACTATTGTCAGGCACTTAATAAGTGCCCCATTTCATGTTTTAGGGATCGGGATATGAAGTAGAAACATGTTTATTTAATTCCGCAGAAAAGCAGTGAAAACTTTGTTTCCTGTCCTTTGCGTCCACACAGCGAGGCAGATGGAGAGTTTTTCCGAAAAAAAAAATGTTTTGACCTCTACATATAGAGGTATTATAGTTAGAGCAGGGAAGCCACACTTCCAACTGTCCTTCGGTTAAAAAGAGAGAGAAGATTGCGGTACCTTCTCTATCTCTCTCTTCTCGCGCATATGCAATTAGCGAGAAATGTGAGCATAATAGGATGATGTTGTAATTGAATTTTTGAGGTTGATAATGTGTTTATCTAATGACAAAAACGTGTGTAATTTGTTTTGATTTTATTAATAACAAAGTCTGCCTGCATTAAAATTAGAAAAAATATTTCATAAATCTGTAGATTTTGCCTCATTTCAATTACATATATTCTCAGTATACATAGATTAAAAATTAATTATCATTTGGTTCCATGAAAGAAAACACTTTGACGAATCCTGAGCTCAACTGACCCTCACTCTGAGCGTGAATTTCGTTTACAGGAACTTGGCGAGTGTGGTGAATTATATAGCCTTAACGCCTGTCATCTGTTTTGTCATGTGCCTTTCATTCCAGGAGCTACATTGGTACCCAGCCTACTAAGTGCAATTATCGATTCCATGCCGGGCCAAATTTATATGAATTGGCCGTGGTTATGATATTTGAATTATGTATATCCAATTCAATTGAGACGCGGGTAATCTAGGTCCAGAGATAAAGTTTGTGCTAAGCAAGCTAGAACCATGGTATCTAACGTATAATACATTTCCAACTTCATACTACCAAACAGTAATTTTGTGAGAAATGTTTTAAAACGCATTCTAATACTTGTACAAAAGAGCTTCTGTTCCAATTCCATGCCTATAAGGCTAATAGAAATAAGAATTTTCACCATTTAAGTATCCTGCTTTCCCCCTTATGTTTAGAAATTAAAAATGCTTGCTTATATATGTTTCTGAGCAACTAAATCCTAGCCGCTGTTTCTTGAATTTAATAACTCGTCTTTCACCCTTCAGTAGCTAGCTCATTTCGGCTGTTTGACAATTTGCTTGCGATTGCATATCCTTAACAGGCAGTAGTGATTAAATTCAACCTGAGATATCGACGCGCACTGTCCGCCCGAATTATTAAATCCCACCGTATTTGACGGGTTATGATAATGTTGCCGTTCATGGATGAATTCGAAATATTTGACAATTAGATTTTAGGGCAACCGCATCGAAACTGAATACTAAATCGACATTTCGGTCGTATTGATACTATAAACGCATTTGGTTGCTTTATGAGCACATCATTTGGATTATACACTAATATGGATGAAGACCTAAGTAGGGGTAGCCAGTGTTTTGATTACTTCTAATGAACGCACTAGAATTATTAATGTGATTAACGAAACATAATAACAATTAGGTACACATTTCTGCAAAGATTTTCCGTGTTACGATCGGCACACATTTGGGTGGACACAAACGATCAAATCACAAGGGTTACAATAGTCTCAATAGAGGTAGAGAAACATGGTTTTATTTTTGAATGATGAATATTCTACTTATTACTACTACAAAACAAAAGTCGTGTACGTCGTATAAGCACAATCCTGTACATTGTACCTCCCTTTACGATTTATATCTAAATGATCTCATACGAGTATTTGTACTGTGGAACTTTTTAACATAGGATGTAGTAGGAACTTTCAAACAATTTAAAATTAGCTTTTAAATATTGAGTTCCTGTATTGTTCATACTATTTTTCTATGCGAGATCCGTACTATTATTGTGAATACAATGCCGAATACATGTTTCTCAATTTTACGCGAACTTTTAAATATGAGTTCTGATACTGTTATACCGTTTTAGATACGTCAAATGCAAAAAAATATTGAGCATGATTTAACTGACTAATACAAAAATGTCTGCTAAAAGAATTTATTTTAAAGACATGAGCATTTCGATGAATACTCAAACATGTTTCAACTCCATTGTGTTACACAGTAACTCAAAATTTTCCGATACTTTTAGGTTTTTGCCGGGGGTTTCCCACTACGCTGCAGTAAAAGTCCACTCTTTTAGTTTTTTTAACAGAGACACATACATATTTCTGGCCAGAAATAACTGTATTAAGCCAACGATGGGAGTATTTGGCACTCTGTGGAGTAAGCCTTTGCCTTTAAAAACATTTATCAATTATGTCTGCCCTGACTAGGAAAAATACAGGATGTTCTAACTGGGCTACAGGAACATGTAATTGCATACTTGTAATTTTGTTACATATTTGTTTTACAAACTAGCAGACTGCCTGCGCTTCGCTTCAGAAAATTTACGCCTTACGCTTAGAAATAGCATCTGTATTATGTTAGATTAATTTATAACTTTTTTATTTATAGACGGATTGCAATGAAAACCACAACGAAATTAGTGCAGCCGTTTCAAAGATTAACGCGCACAAACACACAGATGAACAGACAAAAATTGTAACAACTATTGTTTTAGATTCTTTCGCGTTAATAAAGACCCCTAATAGTTTTTCTTATACATCCTTGGTGTACAGAAAGCGATTAGTTAGAGTTTTATTATATGTATGCATGTGTTTATTGGTAATCAACGAACAATAGCGTAGTTATGTCAATACGCAATATCCGCAGGCGCGGTTCATGCGCTTATTGCTTTATGACCCGTTTTATTATAATTAACCTACGTCATACGGAACATTAACTCTTTCTCAATATTTAAATTTCTTATGTAGAACCACACGCGTAAATATTGCCGTTCATTTAATCACGTAAATGTAAAAAATGTTAAAATTGATCAGTGGACAATCTCTCTGCATTCCAATCGAACTTACATCGATGTAATAATCGATAACTATTCGATTGCAATACAATCCAATCTAAGGTAAAACTCGGCAAAGGTCAGACCCACTTCACGTGTCTACATCCACATCAAGTCCACGTTCGCCAAGTTTGATCCAAGTATGAAGGTTTAATGTTCCTATATCGAGACAAAAGGTTTTTAATTTGTAATATGCCGTAAGTTACAAAATTTAGCAGTATTTGAAGGATAACCCAATAATTCCAACTCGATCATAAATTTGGCCTCATATGGGAACAGAAGGGTTGATTGTTGATTGAAGGCGTGATAGTGCTTATGACTTAGTACTTAAGGAGGAACACTCATGGCGGTTTAAGTCGATAGGAGTCGAGCATAATGTCTTAATAAATTTCCCCACAAGAAAAACCCAAAGTTCTAACAAATCTGAGGAATATTTGCGGATACTCTAAATTCTACTACAAACGTAGAAAATTTCTTAAGTGGAAGAAGAAAAAAGGATTTCTTTCAAGCATCGAACCACAGTGATATTAGTTAATAACCGAGGTCACCTTCATTGAGAAACGTAAATGCTAGTACAGAGACAGATATATTTATCAAGATAATATTATTTGATAAATATTCACGAAATTATGACTAAGACATTTTTAAATATTGACAGAAAGAGTAGTACCAAACTTTGAAACTAATCTATTATAATCTATTACAGTAACTAATCTTGGTGTTAATCCTAACCACAAACGAAGGTACGAAGGGGTAGGGGATTATTAATTTAATTCAAGGATTATTAATTATAAATACGGCTTAAATTGTAGGGTGAGCATTTGATATTTTTACTAGGAATTCTATATATAAAATTAGTTTACATTTTTATATGCCAAAATTAATTGAAATTTTGAGCAAATAGAATTGAGAATCGATGTAAATACAATATTTTTCATATGGTCTGATTTTTTTTTCTACTAATTAGTTAAAGGAACTCTCCACTGATGTCGCTTTTTTAACTTTTTAGTTCACATTGCCTCTAAACTAATTTTAAACTATAATTATATTTTTGAACGATCATTTATGACTTTTCATATTTTTTTTATATAATAACACGGGTACTCACGACATGTATGTTTTACACCGATGTATAAATTAGAAACAAATTATACATTATAATTTTCCGAACGATTTACATACCCGTTCCGCTTCCGTACTATTATTAAAAACGGCAGTTTTATTTCCCTTTTGAAATCTCAAGACGATTTTAAAACTTGTCGGCTTAATAAACACGCATGACCTCACATAAATAATTACGATATAAACTCATAAGGCAGGGGATCATGTGTTCTACCCATTCATCAAGTTACATAATATGCAAACGAGCGAATCGTCCCTTTCATACCATTGATGGCTTTCCAAATAATAATGGCGGTATTAAAGCGTGAGCTCAAGGTTTCATGTATGCCGTGTAATAATAATTTGATAATGAAGCTAGGGGCACCGTGATTTTTGTTTCGTAAAATTGGTATAGTTCTAAAATAATAAACTTTTGTTAAAGATGATAATGATAACTTATTTTTTAATTGAAATCGTGAGCCGTCGGGGGAAAATAATCGTCAAAAAGTTCTTAAAGAGAATAAATGTTAGATAAACTGAGCCAAAGTCCATCGCGTCATCTCAACATTAATTAGCTAATTAAACCATTTTTATAAGGAACATTTTGTGTATAACATAATTTGAATTCAAGTATTTATATAAATTACTTTTATAGAACAGTAAGCGAAACATAACTTAATCATTGTACAGAGCTGACCGATATGTAGACTATCGACCGTAATGCAATTTCGCATCGGACTATAATACTTGAAATAGCAGCCAAAAATAAATCTTTCCACGACACAACAAATATATGGACAATCTCGGTATCTGCTTCCAATATGGATGCATTATCGAGGCAAACACACAATAGTGGGATCGGCTCTTAGTACGCCAATACGCTTTGAATACACAATACGGCCTATTGAATGCCTCACGAATCACGATATATCGCGCATCGGCAAGGACCCATGCTAAGAATGTTTCGAGAACTATTTCATGGCACCATTGAACGTATTCATGTTAAGGAACTGGGTTACAATATATATTTTATCCGAAGATATTAAATAGACGACCCTATAGCCCAGTTTTAAGTGACTATGAATGCCGCGCGAGAGATCGCGGCTGCAATTCCCGGCCGGGGTAGACATTTATGTTACAGATTAACGTTTGCTTTCAGACCATGGGTGTTTGTAATATAATTTTTTGTACGCCACACAGGGAATACTAGTGCGGGGCTATGAGTGTGTAAACGTTTACTTATTATTCTAATAAGATTATAGAGACGCGTAAGAAATCTAGACGCTTGTTAGTAACGCAATTTAACTTAAAACAAAAAAAATAATCCAACAAAAATTTATGAAATAATGATTTTAATTCCCATGCAATTATGTTAACAATTATAACTTGATAATTATATTTGTTACTATTACATGTTATATAAAAATTCTTAAATTACAGACTTAATATTCTTTCGTTTCCTTATAATTAGCACGTTCATTGTTGAAGTGATGGCGCTCTGTAGTTATTAGTATAGGAATTTATGAAACTGGTTGTAGACAGGCCATTAAAATTTTATTAATTATTCTCTTTTAACTCATTTTACCTATTCCACCGGAATAGATCCACTTCCCGGGATTAGAATTATCTTAGATTATGACCAAAAACATACGTTACAAATATGGCAAGTATCATTCAAACTGTGCAGTAGTTTTGGAATATGTTTTGTCTCTGTATCGAGAACAAACCCCATCTACGTGTCAATAAAATATATATGTAATTATAAAAAGGCTCTGTCAAAACGAAAGAACTTGAAATGAAAAAAGTACAAAATTACACTATCGTATTCTAGAGTAATATTTTATTTACTCATAAAACTAAGCGACAGGTACATTAGTGTTATTATGCCGGGGTTTGCAATATAACGCAACTCACGATATTTTCTTCGCAATATAATTTTTATGATGGAAACATTTTGACTTGAAGTGTTAAGTCTCTCTGACAAGACCGACAGAGTTATATACCCGAGTACATGAATCTTGGATGAGAAATTTTGTACGCAATTTCCTGTCTATTCTTCCACATTTTTCACGTAATATTAAACTTGATAATTTTAGCAATATATAAACAGCAGCTTTGGCCATTTAAAACACTAGTAAAATAGTTTACTATCAATATTAAAATAGATATAAATTAAAACACATATGGACTAAAAATTATAACCGAAGTATCCTAGATAATTATTGTCATCATTTCAATTAACACCACATTTTGTTTTTTTTTTGTCACAACTATTTCGCTACGAATCGATGAAGTGACAACAGTAGTAAATAAACTAAGTTTTTAATTTTAAATCGTTAACGTAAGAATTAATAGAAATCATGTAATGATCTTATTAATACATAAATATTCGTCGTAGCTATGAAAGTATTGATTGCTTGTGCATTTTTGTAATTCGTGTGAATGTAGGTTTTGGAATAGAACTCCTTAAAAGAAACAGGGAAACTCCCAAAACTTGCAGTCAACGTGGAACCCCACATACGTAATAGCGAGATCGGTTGTACGCCAATATGCTGCGAATTTATAATACAGTATTGAATACTTAACGACATATCGCATGACGGCAAAGCCTCGAGCTGAGAATTTGAGAGTTCCTTAGTACGACTCGCTACCAACACCACGGAGTATTCTTTAGCTACGAAAACTACTTTCGAAGCATGTTCTTAAATTAAAAACATTGTTTTTTCACGATTATCTATTATAGCCTGTAAATGAACAAACCGGCCATGATGGTTAGACATCGCAACTGCCCATTCACATCTGTAATTATCATATGACTGGAAGAATGCACCTTAAAAGGAAGCTCACTCGACATATTCACGCAACTGTAGGAAATATTAATTAAAACCAAGGTGGGAGAGTACATAGATAAAAGTTTGACACAAGATTCAAGTGTGCAATATGCTCCTTGCTTTCGCGCTTTACAGTCCAAATATGTCGCTTCGATGGTGATATTTAATGTAAATCACCGAATAATAATCAGAAGAGTCATCAAATGAATGGACACTTAGACAATGACATTGACAATGCAATGGCCTTGAGGCTTAAACCATCAGAACGGACACGACTCTAGCCCAGCAATAGGACTGCTATGGGTTGCGCTGATAATAATTCACACCCTTACAATAAGATTTCCCAGTTCGCAGGTGACTAGAATATGTACAAAAGGAGACCGACAATCATGACCCACGAACATACATTGAATTGTGACATAAACATCTGTCTGGTAATCGAACTCGAGACTGTTCATTTTGCAGGCAATGTCACTATCAACTAAGTATGAAATATTCTAATAGTAAAACTATAACAATCAGAAAAATTAAATTTCATCTGCTGTTCAATTGTTCTAAATGAAAACTAAGCTCTTTTGGTAAAATAGGCCAAAGCGCAGTAACTTAATAAGTCATACAAACATGGCAATACTCTTGTAACGGGTACTCAGTTTTATTTATTTTGAAACTCTTGACAGTCGACATTTAACAGGTACTAATGACAGAATCGATAATATGAACTCATGACTACCTTAATTTTATTTTAATATTCTGAACGATATTAAGTAACAGTATGAATCACATACATACAAAGTTGATTCCGGGTTGTAATTTTTATTATATTAACTTTTATATGTTAAAATAATTTATTATTATGATATATTTAAACAGAATTAAAATTTTGATTAAAATATATGGTAAAAGTTTAATATGCCTACTTACAATGATAACTTCGTGCAACCAAATTATGTTTGAATTGTTATTTAAACAATTTTCGCGCTGAGCCTAGTAAGATACAAATGAGAGTGCTATGTGCGTTAGAGAGCTTTGCTGTTTTTAATGAAGTTTCTAATAAATTTTCATTTTAATACGAGCTCTGTAATTATCATAATACCTGAGTAGTTAATTAACTACGCCTTGTACGCATAGATACATAAATCACGTAACTTTATGTCATGCAAACAATAAAGCCAAGTCCGCAAATTTTAATCATAAAGACAACGTAGTAATAATGTCTTGTCGTTTAATAGAATTAGTTTAAAAGATTCATATAAAGGTCATATGTGGTAATATAGTTTTATATTCAAAATTCTTAGCGACATTGGTAATGAATCTTAAATTCTATTTTTTGTTTTCTGAAAAGATTTCAAATTGAAACCTAATAAAACTAAAATCGCTAATAATTTTAAAACAATTTTAAACCCACGTCCTTTCAAAATTTATTCTGCCTAATAAAACCTTTAAAGGTAAACTTCCCTAACGAATACCTGTCTACCCTTTGAAGTAACATCATTGAGCATGAAGCTTTAGATGTTCATAACAAACCCTTGCACCCAAACATTTCATTGCTCACGCATACAATGATCAAAGGCGTAATCCACATCGACATTAAAGGTTTCTTATTCATAAGGCCCTATTCATTCGATCGATCACTCCGACGATCGCATATTAAGATCGTTAATGCACCAAAACTCTGAATAGAGAGGGCTTTTATTCGAACACGCTTAACCGATAGGGAGGGATCCTGTACCCGTTTATAATGCGAGAGCTACTCATCTGTATGTATATGTACTTGATGCTAATACGGTCTTCAGTTTCAATATTTTATTTGTGGCTCTTGAATGTATTAATGTGTGCCGGGTTTTGTAAAGGGTATTTATTTCATCATTTGAACTTGGTTGTTCTACTGCTGAGCACAGGCTTTCTTCAAAAAAAATATTATACGAGATAAGTTAAAGGTGAATCTTACTAAAATTTAATGGAAATGGTTATAATGTATTCCGGTTTCCCGCTTTTGTTTTCACCAACAAAGCGTTAGTGGTACTTTTGGTACAAATGGCTACGTGTGTCGGTTGTTTTTTTTGGAATATAATCATAAAACATGAAGTTTATTTTTTTCGTAATATATATGTAGTGCGTAAAATAAATGTTTGTATATTTCTTAGTTGGTATATTCAAACAGTTAAATAATTTCAACCGGGTAGTCTAGTCGGTAGCGACCCTGATTGCCGACCGAAAGGTTCGGGGTTAGATTCCCGGTTAGGACAGACATTTATGTGATAGATAAAATGTTTGTTCTCGCGTGTTTAAATTCCCTATTTGTATACGGCCATGCAACACAGGGAATCATAGTACGAGCCGGTGAACTTTTTTTTCCATTTAATAAATTGTATATTATAAACAAATCAAACTACCACAATCTAACAAAATACAACTTGACGTTCTAACTAAATGAAAACAAATCGAGTATTTTTCCGTGAATTTACAACAACTCGTCAAGCGTGACTTAAGTAAATAAAATAGCCGTAAACGATGAGTTTGGACCGAGCGTCCCTGTTAAAAATATATTTAATCCTTTGACGTTTGTTGTGACTCCCATAATTTTGGGTAACGTAAACTTCCTGTTAGATAGGTGTTAAAAAATTTATGTTGTAATACGATTATGTCAGTACAAATGCTTGATATTTTAAATTATGTAAATGTATACGTACTGAATATGAAAGATCAAATGTTATTTCAATATCAAAGCATCTGACAGGTACACGGCCAAAAAGGTTATTTACGCAGTCATATAACGTTTGCGGTACTTGTCAAATACAGTCAAACATATTCAACATGACATGAGCAAAAAAAATAATTTTATTTAACAAATTCAAAAAGCATGAGATTATTTTATCGTTTATCGAACTCCTGGTCCATGGTTGGGCTCAAATCTAAAATTGTACAATATAACCCATATTGATTATACCTACTTCAAAATAATACCTACTAAGATAATTGTTCAACCAGAAGTCGGGGGCAGGCCAAAAAAAGAAAATATAAATTATCAACTATTTTTTATTATACAACTTTTTATCATTAGCGCTGGAGTTATCTTCTAAAAGATGCCTCAATCAAAAATATGTATGAATCACCAATGTCATTAAAGAAGAACAGCTGTACCGACAAAAAGACTTAGAAGTAACATTGGTATTAATACAATGTTTCCAACCAACCACAAACCTTACAAGCCCCATGATCACCGCCGTATCGATGTATCAAAGCATAGCAACACGTCAGAACGACGACGGTAGAATAATAAACATATATATAGTCACGAACATGAGTTGTTGGAGGTACAGTGCAAAGAACGTACGAGTATATACAAACAGAACAGGTAATTATTGCGGCATGCCGCGTGGTATAAATAAGCAATTAAGCGCTTACTTCGACTGTGTTTTTAAATAACTGCTAATCTAATTATTACAATCTGCGAATTAGTACGTATTAGTATTTATCTATGTATCACGAAATCGTAGCCGGCTTATGACGGTGCTATGATTCGGGCCAAACAGATGGTGGAGTTATGTGTTATCTTTATTTATTGAGTATTCATGTTTTGAATGTGGATGGAAAGGAAGTGCGCCGGATGTTTAAAAGTATATCCCATCAATCGTATTGCTGCAAATTAAATTAATAAATAAACGTTCACACACTCACACGCCCGCGCAAGGTTTCCCTGTGTTGCGAGTGGTATGAACATACACAAATATGAGATTACGAACATCCATGACAAGAGAAAAAACATTTATGTATCTGTCACATAAATGTCTGTCCCGGCCGGCAATCGAAGCCGCTCGCTTTGCAGGCAGGGTCACTACCAACCGAGCTATGGGTCGTTAAAAATTAAATTAATACTGATATAATACCGAACTTCCGTAAAGTACCACTTTATAATATTATATTAACTACGAGTTAAATTCAAAGGCAACATTCAGTCATACACAACACAATCTAAAATATATGAGTAATCGGTTCATAGCTTTGGCATACTTTGTGATTTTTTTCTAAAAATTAAATATTTATTTAAATCTCGATTCATGGTTGCTTTTATTGCTTCATTTCATGTTTGTTTTTTTTTATGTTAATAGCCGACAAAACGAGCAGACGAGCCACATAATGGTAAATGGTCGCCGTCGACCATGGACATCAGCAAGATAAAAAGTATCACTCGTGTGTTGTCAGCCAGGAAATGAGAAGAAGATAAAAAAGAAAGAACTGGCTCTCAATCGCCAAGCCGGACGACGAACGACTAATCGTTTGGTGGCTGACTCAAAAAGGAGGGTGGTAGCTAGCCAGGCATTCTTCACGGAAAGATAATAGTACCAGTATTAATATAAAAGACAATAATAATTCTGATAATATAATATTTATGCGAAGCCCTACCACCAAGTAGGCTGGCTTCTGTCACCTCTTAAGACACCCTGTTCTGCCAGCATGGGATTGGGGGAGTACTCTAGGCCGCCCCCAAACCGTCCGTTTATGAGCGCATGCGGAAGCATGTTCGGATTAGAGTGATATTTTCCAAAAATAACAATATTAAAATTCTGTATCCTTAACCCTTGTTCTGTGGTGCAATGAGTATAGAGTACACCGCAAATAGACCAAAAAGCACACACAACTATGCATATTTGTGCATATATAATACATGCCATATTGGCATCCAGTATCGCGCTCGACCGCGGGCTTCGCTGATAATGGCCCCGAATACAATTACACCTCGTGTGTGGTCCTAGAGCCATGATTAACAGTTAATGCCTATATCATTGTTACATTGTATTTGTTCATTGTATCTATTGTTCGGCATATTGCCAGCTTAAAATTATAATTCTCATGAGTTATGCATTCTCTATAATTGCAGAAATCAGAATCTTTGATGGAGGTTTCATTGTTATACTGTAGTTTGAATGTTGTTCTTCGATAAAGATATAAACATATATATGTAGGTATGTACTTAAAAATAATATCAATTTATAAACCCAACTTATTAATGTAATTCAATAAAATTGTATGTACGTAGATGATAGGTCGATTGTACCTCCTATGAACATAATAGGAAAAGTAATCAACCCCTAATCGAATCCACGTGGTTTGCTGTAAATCTGTTGTATTAAAGTCCAGGTTTTTGTGTAAATTTGTAGATTTGGGTATTTCTATAGGTCTTTAATACGTATACTCTACGTTATTTTGTATACTTTTGAAATAAAGGTATGTTGGTTATCTCATCTCACGTCTGGGTAAATTTTCGTGCATTTTTTTTAATTTGTTTAAAATTAATTAAAAGAATTTTTCAAGTAGATGCCGTGGTTCAGGATATTACTTTCTGGATAATCACAAACTTTTATATGTTAGTGTAGACTTGCTGTATCCGCAATTTCTAACCCCGGTCACTCACATGCGCGCAAAGGTTTGAAATTTATACGAATGTTTGCACGAATGTGAGGGACTGATAAGCAAATGGTTTCGCATATGAGTATGCAAATCTATTTGCGCACCCCCCTACACTTCATCCATTTCCGATATAAAGAGTAGCTGGAACTACTACTATAGTACGTATTAGTAGTTAAGTTTATAGTAATTATAGTAGACGCTGCAAATTACGAAAAATGAAGACATCTATCACCTATGCAATCGTGTGCGCAACTGGTCGCACGAATGTGTGGGAGACTACGCGAATGTTCGAAGTTCGCGCACTTTGATGTGCGACAAAAACCGACACAGCTTGGAAAACCACGAATGCATCAAAAACTTCGCATTATTATTTGCGAAGGTCGTCCTACACTTTTAGGTTCGCATATTCGCGCGAATGTGAGTGACCGGCATTACACATTGACCATAAATCCTGTATGTTACAGAATAATGTAGGTATATAATATAAATGATAACAATAATTAAAAGCTATTCAGTCATTTCCACATCATGGGTTGACAAACAATTAGACTAGACTGAAAAATATACAAAAATGTTACAAAAATATATTTTATACTAGCAAATGCCTTCGCTTCGCTTCGGAAAAAATTCCTTACGCTTAAAGATAGCGTTTGCATTTTTCTGGGTTTTTGTCGTTTTGTGAATTAAAAATACATATATTAATTAATAACTTTTTTATTTATGTATGGATTGCAATGAAACAAACTTTAAGTTTTAAGTAATGCTTGGTACAATACATTAATGAAAACCAGAACAAAATCGGTTAAGCTGTTAAGATTAGCGAGAATAAACGCACAGACAAACAGACAAAAATTCTAATAACTATTGTTTTGAGTTCTATTGCGTTAATAAAGGCTCCTCATAATGTTTTTCTCATATATCGTTCATGTACAGAAAGCGATCAGTTAGAATTTTATTATTAGTATAGATATATAAAATGTTTTGGGCGTAAAGCTCAAAAAGACTACTGACATAAAAACTTTACGAAAATATTTGGAGTGCTGATTCGGCCGCGTTACAGTTCAGTAGAAGTATAGAAGAGACACAAACAAGAGGCTTTGTGGCTAGAACGTGTCGTAATTCGGCTGGTGTAGCTTCATTTAGGTAACTAAAATTGTTTGATCTATATAGAGTGGTTTACATCCCATGTTAAATAGATACTTTCGAGAATCGATAAAATTTTTACTCGAATAAAACACCTTAAGAACCGAAGCGTTCCCGGAGACATGGTATGATTAAGGTATAAAGTGCACGTTAGACGATTGAGGATTAAAGTATCAAGATGCGCTTCAAGAGACTCGAAGCGATCGTTGTTTGTCTCTCATACATATATATTGATACTCAAGCAATCTCGGACCAATATCGAGTGTACAAGTATGTTGTGAAAAGGATGTGTGAATGTTGTAAAAGTATGTTGTGTGCGTAAAGGAAACTAATATTTACTAATATAGAATAAATAATTTCGAGTGGTAGTTACAAGCGGTTATAACTCGCAAAATTTTTATACACTTTTGCAGCGAGTCGCGATGCAGTAACGATAGAATCGCGAACGGTTTCCTAATTGGTACACACGCGATACAAAGGCGATTCAGTATCGATTGAGATGCTATACATTATCGATATAAAAGTGATTAAAAATCTTAAAGCTGGACGGGTACATGTAGTGATAATGATATATTAAATTCTATCTTATTGGAAGATGGAAATCGCATATGAATTTAATTCTTCATGCCATTTAAGAAAACATTAGAATTTTTTTGTGTTATAATTAAAGTAATAATATACAATATAGGTACCTACTGCAGAATACTATCTAGTCTTTGCTTAATAATCGAATAGAGTATGTAATTATTATTTTCTTGATTTTTGATGATGAAGGATAAGAGTTTTAATTCTGGCAATATAAAATTATGAACTATAAAATCACATTCGATAGGAAATTTTGCATCCGGAAGCATTTTCATCTATAAACTTTCTCTATATTCCGTTCCTAGATATGCCAGATGTTCGTGGATAAAAGTTATCAAATATATCATAAAATTTTAACGAGAAAACTTCGAGTCGTAAATACATCACGACCGACGAGTATGTGGTGAAAAATTTGATGAATTAAAACTTTCGTAACTTGAAAGTCTTGAAAGAGTTCCATCATATTACGTTACATAAAATTAAAGGGATATATCGTAAGGGAATCTGCATATCTGAAAATTCTCCGTTCATTAAAGTTCAATGGCGTTTAAAATTTGTTTATCCGCATAAGTGCGAATTAAAATCAGCGTGTTCAATTAAGGCCTTCATTTTCAGCTTAAATTTTTAGAGGAAACATGACTCCAGCAATGTTTTAGTCACCGTTTGTGATGATGATGTGACGCGAAAAACATAAATCAATTTACATAAAAGGTCTCAAATATGGTGCGGCTCTTGAGCAATCCAAAAATGATTGGTATAAGTATTCCTATTTATTTATATATTTATATATTTTGTACACACAAAATTACATCATCCAAAATTTTATTTATCTATTCATTAATTTTATAATTTTCCGTTTTGTTTCATTCTTAAGGTGTATAAAAATGGTTGCTCCAAAGTAAAATTAATAACTTTCCTAAATCGATGGACGTTAAATATTAATTAGCACATAAAATTAATTATTTATTCAATAAAATTATAATTCATATTAGATTTTATTTCAAAGAGTAACAACTCCTACAACTATCTGCGTACAGTCGTGTACAAAAACACATCGAGTTGAAACTTCAGTTGTTATGAATACGAGTAAAAAACTAAAATTTATCGCAGTAAAGTATACATGGAAGGCGAAATCAGAGCAAAATTTCGTAAACTATGCTAACAAGTGTTATTGAGCACGGAAACGTGAGAAAACATACATATGTCACATATAAATTATGACATAACGCAATAAATTAGCGGGGCAACGAGCAGGTCGCGCACTGAACCCGGCGACGTATCGTTAACGTTTGCACACAGAGATTATTAAAGAGTTCAATAGTTACGTCATTAACAAGTTATATATGTATGCACAGAAACTATCGCGTCATTGCATAGTTTAAGTCTCTGTCTGTCTGAATGTGTTAATCTCAAAAACTACTGCACGGAGTTTCTTGATGTTTTTATCAACAGTGATTTACGAAGATGGTTTAGGTGTTTGGAGTAAATGTGAAAAAATTATAATATGCCTTATAAAAACCAAAGACAATAAATATATTGTTTTATGTATTTGTGAACGGAACTACCATTTTTACCGCAGCGAATTACTCTTTTTAATATGTAACGCAACAAAGCCCTATTGCTAATTTGTTTTGAAGAAACGACAAGAAAAGAAAAAAAAAGATAAAAAGCACTTATCTTTCTTTAAATAAAACTATTTCTATCGACCAGACGTTTTGTGTTAGGTAGGTAATCTATTGATGTTTTTTATCAAATAAATTTTAGTATAAATGAAGAAACAAAGCGAACAAACCTATCATTCAAAACTTATGTACTAATGGTAATAAATCGCTTTAGCTCGTATCATAATGTCAGGTCAAATCAGATTTACAATGCTTAGAAAAACGTTCGCTGGCACAAACAAAATCACCAATACGTGTTCTTGAAAGAAGACAGAACATTCATTAGTTATTTAGTTTTTACATTGACCTGGTAATATTAAAAAGTTGCACTATGTTCAGATTTGACTTCGTTTCCACCTCTACGACTAAATGGCGTTAGTGACAAGCAAGATGGCAGCGTTGAATGAAAGTTATTGCAATGCCTCGTTCTATTTTTTTTTTTCAAATTCAAATAATTTTGTTGCTGGTTCTGAACGAAGACCAAGGTTTTTCCAAATGTTGTGGTCTACAAATCTCTTTCCAGATCCAATTCCTTGTGGTCTGGAGTAAGCAGAATTGAGTGACCCTTTCATTAAATACATACATAATTATATACCATAGTTCTAAGTTTAACTCAAATCCAACATTACGAAGTTAGTATTACAAAGTAAGTCCTTATTAGTAGGTACCCGTATGTAATAGTAGACTGTAGCTCGCGGTAATAAAGTTTTGCTTTGTGTCCTAATATTAGACATATTCCTTCCGACTAAACTTAGTATTCAGCGTAGGAGTTCCACAAGTTAAGTATTTCACTGTAGAGCTGTTACTAATATGATATTTCCTGTTGCATAGATTAAAACAAATATCAGCAGAAGTTATTGTCTTGAAAGTCAGTCGCCAGACCAGGCGATATTGTAATTTTGACGGGTTCCCTACATTTTAGAAGTTCATATTACTGTTACAAGTTGCATTACAAAAGCCTTTCTAAAAGCAGAGAAATATAGCAACAGCAATTGAAAAGGTTCTTATTTCTTGGAGCGATCACTTCCAGACGACCGGAGTGTAGGGAATAATTAAGTAAAAAAAGTAGTGAGATACATGGAATTATTATCCTTACAATTAGCCAGCTAATAAAAAACCCTACCAGCACGAAGCCGTAAGGATTAAGCTGGGTGATACTGGGACCTGCGAACCCTATCAGAAGTGTCCCGACTGTCGATGTTGGATATATGAAGTCTCTTAAACTCTTCCACCATATTCAAAATCCATGCAAAAAATCTAAAACTGGATGCATTTGAGCCTTTTATAGTTTAGAAAATAACTATTCTATTCTTTTAGGGACAGAAAATATCATTGTTAGTTTCAACTATTTCGGTTTACAGCACGCTTTGCGTTGTAGCGTACAGCTCGACTGCACAAATATAGCACCGTAAACAAAGCGATGCTAAGACGCGGGCGGACTGTGTGTAACATAGCTCTGAACATTGGAGAAGAAATATTTGTCTTTTCTGTTGGCCAGATTATATATCATAAGCCATAGCTCGATAACTTGTATTAATCATAAATCGACATCTTTCGAGTTACAAAGGCGTAATCAATGCTCGAGTCCAAGATAATTTAGTGAACATCCATCTAAATAGACAAAACAGCGATCTCTAGTCCGTTCTATTGGAAACTGCAGTTTAATCACGATTCTAATCGTGCATGTTAGCGTGATCTTAGAGCTTTTTTTTTTTTTTTTTTTT